>JAOXNR010014314.1:0-29385 GCA_028571225.1 Parsonsia alboflavescens
TGGTCTAGCACAGCACACAAGGTTTCTGATGAATTTGGTATACTCCAGCTGGCCTAGGATCCGTTGCATTTCCACTACTTGGCCAAGGTCCTTCCTGGATCCTGCAAGGTTGTGGCGGAGGATATCCTGTAACTTCCCTCCGGTCCGAGCAGGCATGGGGATTACTCCCTTTAGTAAGTGAACTTTCTAGAACCAAAATTTCTTCGCAGGTTCCTTCTTCTTTTTATTTTGTTTATTTTTGTATGTTTACAGTTCTTTTTTTCTTTCAACAGTGCTAAGGGGCCTTGATTGGCTTCATGAGGCAAGTCCTTCTAGGTCAGTAGGCGAGGTCCTGAGGACTGAAGAAGAACCCTCTAAAGAATCTCAACATCCTCCTCAAGCTTCTTCGCCTGCAAGACCCACCCAAATCCTTGCTACTAAGGTTCCTGCAACTGAGCCTTCAGCTCCTCCACGAGGAGGACGCCGGATTCGAGCTACTCCTCACCGAGGTAGAGAAGGACCAGGCCATAGGGATGCCGAGTGAACTCATGATGGTGGAGGGCCAAGTCACCGAGGAGGTCGTAGAACCCGAGCTGCCATCAATCGTGGCAGGGGAGAACAAGGCCGCGCAGGTGCAAGGTCTGGTCGTGGTGCCAAATGGTAGTGTGTGGCGAGTAGGAACCGGGCTACTACTCATCGCAGAGCAGAGTTGTTAGCAGAGCATGCGGTGCCTTTCCATGGTCCCCCCATCGAAATTTCAAGCTCTGACTCTGATTGACTGGGGAGTGATGCAATAGTTTCAGTGAGTCTCTTTTTTAGTCCTTCTAGGATCGTTCGGTTTGTAACTTCTGCTAGCCCGTTGGCTTGTGGGTATGCCACAGAGGTCAGTCTTTGCTTGACGTGGAGGTTCTCGCAGAAGGTCTCGAATGGATCACCAGTAAATTGTTGGCCATTATCTGAAATGATGGCTCGTGGGATCCCAAATCTGCATATGATGTCCCTCTATAAGAATGACTAAACCTTTTGATATGAAATCATTGTCATTGGCTCTACATCAACCCATCTAGTGAAATACTCTATAGCTACTGTGAGGAATTTTGCACTCCCCACTCCTTTTGAGAAAGGACCGAGGATGTCAATTCCCCATATGTCAAAAGGTACTGAAGCATTGATTGGCTTGTATTTCGCCGGTGGAAGATGTGATTTGTCCCCATGCAGTTGGCAACTTGTGCATTTCTGTATGATCGTCTAAATGTCAGCAACCATTGGGCGCCAGTAATACCCTGTTCACAGAATTTTCTCTGCAACAGTCTGCACTCCTATGTGAGAGCTACATATACCGCTATGTACCTCATCAATCACATATTTTCTTTCCTTTGGACTTAAGCACTTGAGTAGTGGCCATGTGTATGACCTTCTATATACCTCGTCATCTCCAATCAAGACGTAGCGAGGTGCCCATCTTTGCACTGGGCAAGCTTTTTATGAGTCCTTAGGGAGGTTGTTGTGTTTAGGAATTTGAAGATTAGATATCTCCAGTCTGCTTGATCCTCTATGACCAGACTTTCCTCTTGATCAAAGTTGGGTGAGTGTAATTGCTCCACAAGTAGCTCGGCATTAGTTCTAGCTACCTCTCTGTAGACCTTGGACAGTGTGTCTGCTTTTTAGTTTTGCTCTCTTGGAATCTACCCAATGAGAATGTAGTCAAGTTTTCTTATGATATCTCTTACTCTTTTGGGATATTTTGACCATGTTGTCTTCTCTTGCTTCGTATTCTCCAGCTACTTGGTTGGCTATGACTAGTGAATCGGTTTTGGCATGCAATTTTTGCACTTTGAGAGCTCTTATAAGCCTTAGACCTGCTAAGAGAGCTTCATATTCGGATTCATTGTTTGAGGTTGGGAAGTTGTACTTCATAGAGTAAGGGATTCTCACTCCCTCAGGGCTGATCAATACAATTCCAACACCTGAATTTTCCTTTTCCGTGGACCCATCCGAGAGCATGGTCCAAATATTACCTTCATAAGTGTCTATGTGCTCCAGTGGAGCTCTGGTACATTCTTCTACGAAGTCTAAGAGAGCTTGAGTTTTGATAGCCTTCCTTGGCTCAAATTGAATTTGGTACCCAGAGAGTTCGAGGGACCACTTCATCATCCTGCCTAAGCGTTCAGGCTTTGCCAGAGCTTGTTTCAGAGGTAGATTGGTTAGGACTCTTATGGGGTAAGCTTCAAAGAAGTGCTTTAATTTCCTTGATGTAATGACAAAGAGGTACAGAAATTTCTTGAGGTCTGCATCTCTAGTCTCGGGACCTCGGAGTAAGCGGCTACCATAATAAATAGAAACTGCTGACCTAACCTTTCTACTAGTAATACCGAACTTACTGCCCTCTCGGTCGCAGTAAGGTATATGCAGATTTCTTCACCAGATCTCAGGGAGTTAAGTTGAGGAGGTTAGCCTAGAAAATTCTTCAGCTTGATGAATGCCTCTTGATAGCTTTCAGGCAACTGAAAATCCTTTGGCTTCTTTTTGACATCATAATATTTTTCACCTTTGTCCGCCATCTTGCTGATAAAGTGTCCCAATGCTGCCATTTTCCTTGCCAAGCACTACACCTACCCGAGATTTCCGGGAGGTTCCAAGTCTAGAAAGGCATTGATCTTGTCTGGGTTAGCATCGATGCCTCTTTCCAAGATCATGAATCCTAGGAACTTTCCTGCAGAGACCCCGAATGTACATTTTTCCGAGTTCAGCTTCATGGTCTCCCAGATGTCTTCTATGAAATCCTCGGAGGTCTTGGATTTGATAACTATGTCGTCCACATAGACCTCGATGTTCTGTCCGGGCTGCTTCTTGAAGACCTTGTGCATTGCTCGTTCAAATTCTGCCTCGGCATTTTTCAAATCGAAAGGCATCTTGGTGTAGCAGTGGGTCTTAACCTCTGTGATGAGAGAGGTTTTTTCCATGTCTTTAAGAGCGATTGGAATCTGGTGGTACCCTTTGTATGCATTGAGGAAATACAGCCACTGGTATCAGGCTGTGGAGTCTACCATCTAGTCAATGCTGGGACGGGGATAGGAGTTATTCTAGTAAAATTTGTTCAATGTGGAAGTCTATACACATTCTCCATGTCCTCTCCTTCTTCGGTACTACAACAGGGTAGGCCAACCAGACTGGGCACACCACTTCTTTGAAAATCCCAACATCAAGAAGAGTTTGGACTTCTTTCGTTATGACCTCGTTTCGCTCAGGGGCAAAGGTCCTCTTCTTTGGCTTCACCGACTTGACCCCTGGCTTGAGCCTTTCCTTGTGTTTTGCAATGGTTCAGTCAACTCCCTCGAGGTCGCTAGGCTGCCAGGTGAAGACTTTTAGATTTTTTTTCAAGAGAATCCACTAAAGCGGATAAGACATACAAAAGGTAGGTAACAAATTTTTTCAACAAGCGAGCGAAAGAAAGATGCTTCGCAATTGGAGAACTGGTACTCAAAAGGTCAGATGTTGGCATACAAGGTCAATTGACCAAGCTGCAAGAAGGCTGGGAAGGACCCTACCTAATCTAAGAAGTCCACAAAGGAGGGAGCTACAAACTAGCTGATCTTGATGGGAGACAACTCCTGAGACCTTGGAATGCCTATCACTTAGAAAAATTTTATGCCTAAAAGTCATCTAAGATATGAAAGACCTCTTGGACCTACTGGTCACATTTGGCAACGACCTCAACAAAATCGCTGCTGTCTTCATACACTCGGCCCAAAATCGAGCAGGAACATTCTTGGCTTGCAACATACTTTTGCAAGTCTCTGCCAAATGTCGATTCTTTCTTTCTGCAACTCCATTTTGTTGTGGAGTTCAAGGACAAGTCAACTGCCGTCGAATATTGCACTTTTTCAGATACTCGAAGAATTCTTGTTTTGTATATTCTCATCCATTATCTGTACATAGGCATTGGATTTTTCTTCCAACTTCTCTTTCAACTTTTTCTTTAAATTGCTTAAACTTCTCAAGTGTTTCAAATTTTTCTTTCATAAAATCCACCCAAACATACCTGGAGTAGTTATCAATAAATGTCACCATGTATCTTGCTCCTCCAATTGATGGTTGCTTGACAAGTCCTAATACATCTGAGTGAATAAGCTCTAGAGGCTACTTAGCTCTGAATTTTGATCCTTCAAATGGTAATTGATGTGCCTTGCCATACTGACATCCAGCGCAAATAGTTTCTTCTCCCTCTTTCCTGCTACTATACTTATGTCTGTATATATATAAATATAGTAAAATTTCTCCTTGATCAAGCTGGCTGTCTTGTCTTTGCCTAAGTGCCCTTGTGAGTGTAATTCCTGAACAATCAACAATCTCAATAAAGTGTCAGGAATACGTAAGCAGTTATCTCGGAAGGAGCACATAATCACATCGTTCCTGCTGCTTCACGGCCTCCATAATAGGACCGAAGTCAGCATCATCCCGTAGCAACTCTCTCAATCCCTCAAAGCCCAAGGTGACAACCCGCATCATGTTAAGCAACGATCGACACCTACTCTAAGCGTTAGCCACCTTATTCACGACGCTTGACTTATGCTTTAAGGTGAATGTGAACTCCTGAAGAGCCGATACCCACTTAGCATTCCTATCACTAAGTCGATGCTGACAATGAAGAAACTTCAAAGCCTGGTGGTCAGAGTACAGTACAAACTCCCACTGTATCAAATAATGCCGCTAATGTTAGAGAGCTCGAACTATAGCATAGAACTAGACATCATAAGTTGAGTGGTTCAATTTCGGCCCTCCAAGTTTTCCACCGAAATAGGCTACCGGACAACCCTCCTGACTCAAAACCGCTCCTATTCTTACCTTCGAAGCATCACAATCCATTTCAAATACCTTATCAAAATTTGATAGAGCAAGCACTGGTGCACTCGTCAGTTTTTCCTTCATCACATCAAATGCCTCTTTAAGTCGCCTTTGTCCACTCAAAAGCCTTTTCATTATAAAGATAAGTTAGAGGTGCCATCAACACACTGAAATCCCTAATAAACCGACTATAGCAGCTCGCCAATCCATGAAAAGACCGAACCTTAGTCACACTCTTTGGTACAGGCCATTCACGGATTGTTCGAACCTTAGCATCATCTGGCTGAATCCCTCTTGCTGAAACCACATACCCCAAGAATACAATCTTGTCGACCATCCAACTACATTTCTTCCGATTGGCAAACAAACTGTGATCTCGCAAGGTAGCCAAAACTAACCGTAGGTGCTGCAAATGTCCTTCCTCCGTCCGACTATATACAAGTATATCATCAAAGTAAACCACCACAAAATCGTTAAGGAAAGGACGCAATACCTGATTCATGACCCTCATGAATGTGCTGGGCTCATTCGAAAGACCGAAAGGCATGACCAGCCACTTGAAGAGCCCGTCCTTAGTCTTGAAAGTCGTCTTCCACTCGTCTCCAGGTTTGATTCTGAGTTGATGGTAGCCACTTTTCAAGTCTATCTTCAAAAAGATAATCACCCCACTGAGCTGATCCAGCATGTCATCGAGTCGTGGAATCGGAAACCGATACTTAATCGTAATACAATTAATCGCGCGGCTATCCACGCACATTCTCCATGTGCCATCCTTCTTGGGTACCAATAAAGCTGGAACCGCACAGGGACTAATGCTCTCCTGAACCCTCTATCAAGTAGCTCCGTCACTTGTTGCTTTAGCCCTTCATATTGTTGTGGGGACATTAGGTAGTGTGCCTCGTTCGGAAGAATAGAACCCAACATTAGATCTATCTGGTGCTGAATGTCCCTCAACGGAGGTAACCCAATCGATAACTCATCCGGCAATAAGTCTGCAAATTTAGCCAACAACTCTTGCACTTGTTTCGGAATCTCCAACTCGGCCTCACTGCTGTCCGATGCCAACAAGTCAGTCACAACAAAAGCAAAACAAAACACGGACTCAGTTACCTCTTCTTCAAACTCCTTCCGTGGCAAGCAAATAATTGTCTTCTTACTATCAACCATTCCCTCTTGCATGGGCTAAAGTATCACCTTCTTTGGCCCTTGATTGATAGTATAACAATGTGTGAACCCATCATAGGTCACATGATTGTCATATTACCATGGCCTGCTAAGCAGTAAATGAGAGGCATCCATCGGGGAAGACATCACAGAAGATAGTGCTAGAATACTGAGGTCCAAACAAGAATTCCAACCAGCACCGCTCTGAAACCCTAACTTCGATATCATTATTTAGCCACCCCAACCGGTATGGCATTGGATGAGGTTCTGTCTTCAACTGAAGCCTCTGCACCGCCGTTTGTGAGATTACATTCTCACAGCTCCCCGTATCAATTATCACACGACATACCTTCCCTTTTATTGTGCTCCGGGTTGTGAAGATGTTTCTCCGTTTCTAATCTTCATCAGCTTTGGGAGCTAAACAAATCCTCCTCAAAACCAAACTATCTCCTTGAATATCCTCAGGTGCAACATAACACGTATCCTCCTGTTCATACACATCATCACCAATATACTCTTCAAATTCATCTCCGGCGCCTTCCTGAATCAGTAATTGCTATCTTAGTCTCGGACGCTCATTCGCATAGTGCCCTAGCTGCTGACATCTGTGGCACTTCACATTAGCTCTAGTATTGGTGGTGGACTTATTCGGAGCATTACCTGACCCTTGGCGGAGCTGTACACTACCTCGTCCGAGCTGATTTTGGGTGGAAGAACTAACCACACGTGTCGACAAACAGCTACTTGCTGGAGAAACACGAGGAGGAGGGAAGCCTCTTCCAAATCCAACACTTTTGCTGCTAGCCCTCACTAGACTCTTCTCCATGACTTGTGCCTTTGTTTGCATGTCCGTGATAGTGGTAAAGGTATGGACCTGTAAAGCATCCTGAATAGCAGGTCGTAACCCATAGAGATAACCTGCCACTAGTTGTTCTTGAGTTTCGTGCAATTGGTTCCTCGCCACCATTCGATAAAACTCAAGTGTGTATTCTTCAATGCTCCAAGCACCCTGTGTCAAGCTTTATAGATTCTGGAACATAGTCTGCCAATAATTGAAAGGCAGAAACTCCTTGCTCTCTTGAACTCCCCCCAATCGTCCAAAACTGGAAGTCCATCCAGGTATCTCTGATATCTGAAAGATTGCCACCATGCGGCTGCTACATCCTTGAACCTCATTGCCACCAATGATACTTTCTTCTCCTCCGGAACCTCCTTCAAACAAAAAAGGTTCATCCACCGAGCTCATCCAATCTAAGAACTCTTTAGGCGCTAACCCTCCTAAAAATTCCGAGACCTCCATCTTAAACCCTAGATCCCAACGAGAAATGACAGGATCACGTTCATTGTCTCTAGGCGGTTGGTAGCCGCCCCTCACTCCCCTCAGACAAACCCTAGGTTGCTCACGTGGTAGCCTCCCAAAATCTTCCTCAACATCGACGTCCATCCCATGTCGCAATCCACCAAGTTCAGGTTGCTCGGGTTGTCGATCTAACGCTAGGAGCTGCACCATCTGTGTTAAATCTATCTGTCGATCACGGCTCTCCCTTTCTAGCCCGTCCCCCTTCTCAACTAGACTCTTCCCGAAGTCAAACCAGTTTTCTCCACGAAGTCAAACCAGTTTGCTTTCTAGTTTTCAAGAATTGATACCACATTATTTGCCTTTAAAATTGAAGGGGTTTTTTTCTCCCTTTTTCCTGCTACTCTATAAATGCCTGTATGTATATATATATAATATTACTTATTTGATAAATTTTTACTTCAAAATCTTAAATTTTTAAGATTTAGAATGTTGGTGTTTTCTATCTTAATTAATTAACTAGCTCTCATGGCCCACATAATATTAAAATATTTAGAAATTGCAACAAATCAAGTTTTGATTGAGTATTATAAAAAAA
The DNA here is from genome assembly GCA_028571225.1 of Parsonsia alboflavescens. Lineage (NCBI taxonomy): Eukaryota > Viridiplantae > Streptophyta > Magnoliopsida > Gentianales > Apocynaceae > Parsonsia > Parsonsia alboflavescens. The sequence continues at coordinate 7,884 of JAOXNR010014314.1, forward strand.
GGTAAAATTAAATTTTCTAAAAGAAGAATATTGTAACAACTTCATTTTTTCTCTTCAAAAAATATAGAAAGATGAAGAAACAACTTTAAAGGTATTTTTGTTTCCGTTTTTGTTTTGAATTTGTGTAATTTTGAGTTGGTTGTACATCTATATTTATAGGATTGTATCTTTCACTTAAAATACATAACTCTTCAGGCAATGGTTAATTAATCATAAATTTTTTTTTCCATCATTTTTTTTTTTATCAATGTCCGGGCAAGTTTGCATGTACCTCGACATTCCATTTATCTAGGAGGGTATTGGTGGGATTTAAACTTGAGACAAATAATCTACGCGCTCGCAGTTAATCATAAGTTACAACAGATAATTATTTTCAATTGACAAGTCATTATAGAAAGGTCAACAATTATATAAAATATATGAAAATAATGTTTGTTAAATATAAAAGTTACATTCATTGAATATAAAAGATTATGTTTATTGGATTTGTTTTTCTTTTCATTAATATCTAAAAAGTAGGAGACTATTTGAAATTGCGAGATTTTAAATTTCTTGACCTTTGGTTGATTTTGGAATCTCCGCTTTATATATATATATATATATATATATATATTCAAAAATAAATTAATCTCTCAAGAACAATTTTCTAAATTATCTAGAGGGAGTTTTCAATGATGTTGAAACTGAATTAATTATTCAAAAAATTCCAAAATAAGAAGTCACTATAAAAACTATAGTAAGTTCATTTATTCAAAGGGAGGGAGTGTTTAAAAAAAAAAATTAATTTTTTCTACTTTCATTAAATTAATATCAGAACTATTGGCCAAATAGGAGTCAAACTATACCTTTTGGCCATTTTGGTTCCTCAAGTTTTTTTTTTGTTTTTCTTTTGCCTGTTTAGTTCTTAAACTATTTATCGATTGGCCATTTTGATTCTTTTGACTGGAATTTTCAAAAAGGTCATCGTAATTTTGAGTCAACAGCGAGTTGACCAAAACGGAGAGGGCATGTTGATCATTATACTGTTCATGACCAGTGAAATTATAAAAAAAAAATTTTTTTTTGAAAAAACTAACTTATAGCCTTCTTCTCCGGTGAGGATTCAACCCATCACCGAAGAAGGATCCACTCTTTCTCTAGCATTGCTTTCCCATCACCACCGTCGCCCTCAGAAGCAGGAGCCTACAAAGCTGCCTAGGTTGGACAAAGCTCATTTATTATTAGCATCAGCAGCGGCGAGCTCACTGCCCTATCCATAACTAAGCCGCAAACAAGAATGAAAATGACTTCCTGAATCTTCCACATGGCATCGAAAGAGTGGCTGCTCAAGCAGCATATTTACACAATTCCTTGATCTGATCGGTACCTTAGCCTTCAAAGAAAGCACCCTCGGTCCTTCCTCTTCAGGTGTGAATATACCAACCCAACCTCCATTCCAACTCCGGCAGGGGATTTCAGATCTGTGTTTTTTGTCTTTCCCCCATTGTTCATGAACAGTGTAGTGATGGAAATGCCTCCATTTTGGTCAACTCACTATCGACTTAAAATTTCGATGACTTTTTTTAAGATTGTGATCAAAAGGATCAAAATGGCAAATTGGTAAATAGTTTAATGACTAAATAGGCCAAAAAAAATACTTTAGGAACCAAAATGGTCAAAAGGATATAATTTGAGTCCCAATTTGATCAATAATTCATTAATATCATTTATACATTTTTCATTTTTAAAAACATGTATAATTAAATATAGGTGCTCTGCCACTAATTCTGAAAAATCCTATTGATTAAAAACATGATATCAAATAAACTACATCACATACCTTGGCTTGTTCGTTTCTTCTATTTACATCATTTTTCAACCTTTCATGTCATTTTCTTTTAACCTTAAATTTCAATTGAAAAGAATCATGACCATGTTTGCATTTAGTGTAATTAGAAACAAGCTGAAGGGTATGGTGATTTTTTAACTCATCCCTCCCTATACCCTCGCCTCCCGAGGAACAATAGTGGTTCCCCTCTTAATCTCGTCGTGTCTCAAACTCGAGACCTCTTTATCCCAAGTGTTACCTTCTTTAATGCTTAATGTAAATTGAAGGAATAAAGAAAAACTTGACTAAAAAAATTATGGGTATTAAGTGTAACTTTGACTTAAAACTCCTTTTTTTCTTTATTTGTCTCTCGCAGAATGAATGAAACTACCATGATGCAAGAAACAGGAACAAAAAAAGGGCCAAAGAGAAGAAAAACTGGACATTTGTGAAAACTATCAAGTTTTCAATTCAACGACAAAAGTAAAAAATTATCACATTTTTAAAAGCCATTTGTAACTAAGACAAAACTAGATATTTATAACCTAAAATCTACCCAAAATCTAATTGGAAATATAAAACAACAAAGCTATGAAAATACCCCTAAAACACAAAAAAATCCCAAAAACACAAAAAGGCTAAAAATCCATCAAGATGATCCCAAATGGCCCAAAACTATCTCAGGTCATGGCAAAACAATGAGTTTTGCTTGTTGAATCATTTCCAGTCACCCACACAAATTTAAGCCCATTCCGAGCTCAGATCAGCCTGCATCATTCTCCCCGGCTTCGAAAAGATTCACCCTCGAATCTGAGTCTTCTCCACCAATGGCGTTTCCACTAGTTTTAAAGGCCCAAAAGAACTCTAATTAAAAAAACTCCTAATTGGGCTAATAAAAAACTTAAGGCCCAAAACTAGGAATGCTGGAAAATAGAGGCCCTCTTTCACAAATCTAAAGCCTTTACTTCATCTTCTTCCTTAGGAAACCCTAGCCGCCACCCCTGACCAGCCCACAACCTATCCTTGCCTGTCCAGCCACTGGAAGCCCACGGTAGCATTGCCGATCGGTTTACTTAGCCTCACCAGTCCAGCAACAATCTGCCTCCGCCGGAAAGCCAGTCTATTGGAGCACAAGTCTGTTTCTGCTATTTCGACTTGTTGCTTAGTTGCCTGCTTGCCAATTGGATCTGGCTGGGTACGAAAATGGTATACTGCTGCCTACTTGCAGGGTGCTCGCTGCTACTGGATCTGCTGGGCTCATGCCATCGAACTACCTTCGGATTGCACTACTTTGCCGCCTGTCAAGCGTGCCTCTGCTCTGCCGCCTGCCCTTGCAGTCCAGCCGCTTGCTGGTAGCTGCCTGGCCATCTGCAGCCTAGCAGGTGGTGGCCTCAGTGGGCGGATCTACCGCTTGGACGATATTGTTCACCATCTGCACGACCAGATCTTTCCAACGACTGAAGATGACTGCTCCGGCAGTCTCTCAAAACAAATACCTTTTTTTTTTTTTTTTTCATGCCGAGATTCTGGAAAGAAAATTGTCGGTCAGGTTGTTCTAATCAATTACCCCCTTGGTTCAAAATCCCAAACGAATTGACGTTTTCCCATTCATCTTCTCATTCAATCTCTGATTCCATCCCCCTCCCTAATCTGAATGTCCAACCTAGCCTGCACCAGTTGCCGCTCCAAGTCTTGGATCCGTCTTCTCTATTCTTTGCTTTCGTTTTCTCACAGGTATCGTTGACAAGATTGTTCATCTTCCTCAAGAATGACTCCACATCTTCCTCAGGTCTCGTTGACGAGGCTGCTCATTTTCAAAGAGATTGATCTTTGAAACCACAAATAATATGACTCAAAGTAGGATAATAGGCTTTTAAAACAATCGCTAATATGTGTTTTTTTCTCCCAATATAAAATATATGTATTATGAAAAATATAAATGTAAAATAAATTCCCAAGATTTCAAATTAAAAATCAAAATTATTTAAGTCAACAGATGTTGTAAATATTTTTATATTTTTTGAAAAAAATTAAGAACCAAGAGAAAAATACCACATCAAGTAATCAACTAAATAAAAATAAATAATTTATTAAATTTAAAAAAATTTAATTTTTTTCTAATAAAAAATATTTTTCTCCTGATAATATTGAATTTATCTTAAAAAAAAAATCTATAAAATAAAATTTTTTTTATTCATATTAATATCATTAGCACTTTTAAACTCTTAAATTGTTCAATAGAAAATCAACTATAAATCAATAAAGTTCATTAATTAAAAAAATTTAGTTCCTTTTAATTTAATAAAATATGTTAATGTTGATGTATAAATAAATAAATAAAAATATATCAATTATTACCATGTAGATAACATAAATATTGCACATTCCACAAGTTTTTGTCTAGTAATATATAATAGCAGAAGAATCTGCTTGTATTTTGACAAGTCTAGATTGTCCAAAATCAAATGTTTTTGTAATTTGAAGGCATCAAAATTTTTAAATTTTAATTTTATTTTAAATTTTCCTTTGACTATTTTGTTTTTCTATAAACTTATTAAATTGTAGAAAAACAAGAATTATTCGTAACTAATAAAAATATTATTTATTCAAAGACTTTTCAAATTATCTACAAAAATTCTTTGAACTTTTATTCCTCTTGAATTATATAAAATATAAAGAATGTATAATATGCTTTAAATTAGTGGAGAAAAAAAAAACCATAACTATCATAAAAAATCATACATGAATACTTCCTCCATTTAGAATTGAATTTCCTATTTTGACTTACACACATTTTAAAAAAAAAGTTTTATTTTGTTCTTTTTTAAGTTGTAATGTCAATTTTCTTAATAAAATTTTAATATAATTTAAATGAGACATTCATTTTTGGACGACTCAAAATAAAAAATGAAACATTCAATTTCGGATTGAAAGAGTAATATTTTCAAGTTTCAAGTTATTATAAAAAAATTATTGAATGTTTTAATATAAAATTTTTCATGTTTTTACCTTTGCGTCGTTCACAATTTCTAGCATTTTGCTTATTTGTCTATTAATCTTAAATTTTCCTTTGACTATTTTCTTTCTATAAAATTATTAAATTTTGTGTAAAAAAAATAAATATTATAACTAAGAAAGATAATATTTACTCAAAGACTCTTTAATTGTTTTTTTGAATTTTTAATAAAAAATATTTTTAAATAAAATCATATTTTGATATGACCAAATTATTTATAGGCCAAGAATACCTTTTCAAAGTAACTTCTGTAAAATATAAATTTTTTAAAATATCTATATCTTATTCGTAACTTATATAATTAAAGAATGTTTTTTACCCACCTCCCATAATTGAAGGATTGTGTTATAAATTTTATTCAAATAGTATACATTTTAACTTTTTCTGGATTTTTTTTTTTTTTGCCACTTCAAAAAACTCGAAAAAATACAAAATGGATGACTAATCCCACATCACTTTCTAAAACTCTTGTAAGTGATTTTTTTTTCTATATAAATCCATAAATATATTATTACTTCTTATGATCAACTAAATAATCGTTGGCTTTGTCATTAATTTAACTTTACTTTGAATAATTTAAACATTAATATAAATAATATTTTTTTATATTTATTAAATAAAATTTTGAATATAGAAAAAGTATAAATTAATTTTTTTAAAAAAATAAGGAATTTGTTTAAAATTGCCAAAAAATAGAAACTGCCATTTCCAGGAAACTTTTCTTGCAATGCTATCGGCACTTTTGGAAAACTACTAGAAAAGTCCTTCCTAGCACTCGAAATGGTGGCACACTCCCAACTGTCGGGAACGACATTTTTTGGCAGTTAAAACCTTTAGAAATGACTGATTTCAACTATCAGAAAATACCTTAAGCCTTGTTCATGTAGTGTTAAGATTTTGCAATGTGATTTCAAAATAAATTAGGTAATAATTAAAATATCACTAACAAATATTATTATATATGTATATTAATAAATAAATATTATAATAATACTTAAGTTTTAATACATTTAACCTATAAATAATATCATACAATGCATAATGTACATTCATCGGGTAGGTATAAGCTTCGAGTGATTCCTGACTTAAGTGTATTATTTATGTGTGATTCGAAATTGTTGAATATTTTACTCCTTTAATCATTTCATTTTATAATAAATTAAATGAAAATATTAATAATTCAATGGACCTTCAATTAATTTGATTCATATTAATCCAAAATAGTATAATTTAATTTTATGGGTAATGCAATGGTGAGCAAATGGAGCTCATCATATGGAGTGCTCCTGTTAAATTTCTAACGGTCTTAAGTCAACCATCTTTTTTTATTTTAAGATATATTTTATAAACTAAACCTATGGGTACTTGATCAAATTTTATTTTTTTTATAAATAAGAAAAAGTTAACAATTGACCGTTAAAGACTTAACTTGAACATTCTATAGGTTGAGATTCGTTGCTCATCATAGCATTTCTAATAATTATAGAACATTATTATTAAATATTGGATAACATTTTAAGAATAGAAATTTCATAATTTTTTATTTTATAAATAAGAAAAAGTTAACAATTGACCATTAAACACTTAACGTGAACATTTTACAAGGTAAGCTTCGTTGTTCATCATAGCATTTTTGATAATTTTAGAACATTATTATTAAATATCGGATAACATTTTAAGAATAGAAATTTCATAATTTATTATTTATTACCTAAAAATCATTCAATTCAATTCAATTTAGTGAAATGATTACTAAATGTTACTGACAATAACAGTTTTAAAGAATACATTTTTCAAAATTTATTACTAATATCTCAAAATTCAAAAAGTCATATACACTCTATAAATAATACATAAAATGGTAAAATATTTAATCTTTATAAATATATATAAAAAATATATGTATATGTGTGTGTGTGAGAAAGGGACTCATAACTCGTGAAAATCCTTTATTCCTAACCTTATTTTTTGAAAGTTAATTTGACTCCTATCAATAATTTTTATTTTTTATTTAAATTGTACGCATTTCGACTATTTCACAACTCACCACGGTTAGAGTATACAATAAGACCGAATTGAATTCATGACGTGCATTATTTATGTAGGCCTCACTCCTGAACCACTCAGCCACATCCTTATGTGCCATTATAGAATATATTGAGAAATAATATATCTACAATTCAACAGGGATTTAATAATTTAATTCATATTAATTCAAAATCTATCTATCAAATTTAATAAAATAATTACTAAATTTTATTAAATAAAATTTTAAATTATAAATAGAATAATTTATTATTAAATGCCTAAAAATTCATTCGATTCAATTAATGAAATAATTACTAACTATTATTAAATTATATTTTTAAAGAATAATTTTCCCATGTCATATTACACCTCATATAAAAATATATTACTGAATTTTACTGAATTTAGTTTTTTCCTAAAGCATCATTCTTTAGAAAAATAATAATTTACATATAATCACAATAATAGTACCTATATACATGCATTTAAAAAAAAAAAAAAATCACTTTTGATGGTGAAGGTTTCACGGATAGCTAATAATATTGATATTTCAATCAACATATCAATTAGTTAAATTCATACAAGATCATATGAAATAAAATCTCATGTAATTTAATTAATGAACTATGATATTTAATTTGAGTCTTTTTTCTTTTACATATGTACAAAGAACATACGGTTTACATTCCTTTCTTTTCTTTTTAAAAATAAATATTTATCTTGTATTCCTCCACCTAAAATTTAATGTTGAACTTAATAAAAAATTATGGAGTGCATTTAATTTTGAAAAAATTTCCTGTTTCGTCCCTAATCTTTTTTTATTTGGTCAATATGGTCCTTAACCATTTTTTATAACTTTTTAGGTCACTATCCTTTATCACATGATCCATTTAGGTCCCAAATATTTATATATAACTTTTAAGATCCATTATGATTTTTGTTTATAAAATATAAGTCCTCTATCTTTTTTGATTGATCGAATAGGTCCTTTTAGCCAAAATATCCTATTTTCATTCCAAGTCAATGGTGAGTAATGCAAATTGGTCAAAGTAGAGGAAGGTATTTTCATCTAGCTACAGTTCCTCTTATTTAGTTTTTGTCAATGTACAAATCCAAAACATTCTTCAACTCCTCTCTATTCAACCATGAATTCCCTTCCTCAGAGAAAAGAAAATAAAAAACAACACGAATTCATCTTGTTTACAATCTATTCTCAATCCTCCAGTGGCAAAAAGTTTATTAATATAAACAATGATACGACCAAAGGAAGAGATGTAATTTTGCATATGGGTTCTGAGATTTCATCTTCAAGTAATTTCCTTAGCAATAGGCCTGAGTTGGTAGGGCATACATTGCCGCAATCATAGCTTTCCTGATTGCCCATCCATGGTAAGGAGCAAAAGCCCTTGATGTCGGATCCTTCAATAAATTTCCTTTTGAGGCTAAAATCTCCTTCAACCTTTCTCACTCAATTAGTTTCCATATCCTCGTCCATAATCACTGGTAAATTGGAAATTAACTTCAAGGCCTCCACGGAATCATTTAATTTGAAGACATAATCGAGGCTAAGGAGGATTTAGCTAGGTTTGTCTAGTACGTTGAAGTTTTCTGGGTTTGTAATGTTGGTGAGAGACTTAATATTACTAATGTCAAAATTTAAGTGGGTGTACAGTAGCTTGATGAAAATACCCTCCTGTACTTTGATCAATTTGCATTATTCGCTATTGATTTGACTTGAAAATGAGATATTCTGACCAAAAGGACCTATTTGGTCAATCAAAAAAAGATAAAGAACCTATATTTTTCAAACAAAAATAAAAAGGGATCTTAAAAGTTATATATAAAGGTTTGGGGCCTAAATGGACCCTGAAATAAAGAAAAGGGACCTAAAAAGTTAAAAAAAGGGATCAAGAACCTATATGGACCAAATAAAAAAGATTAGGGATTTCTCTTCAGTTTTTATAAGAATTACCAATTTATCATTCTTATTAATATCATTAGTTGTAAGATTTTTGTGCAAGTTAATTTAAATTCTGAAATTAAAGAGATCATTAATGAGTTTTTTATTTCTTATTATGACATAATTGGAAGAGGAAATGGTAAAAGTAGATTGTCTAAAAAGTCTATTTTTTTTCTTTCCACTTGCCGAATGAAGGTATTAATTACAAGCATCAAATAAATGAAAGAACATTTTTTAAGTTGACTTGTGAAAATGGGATTGTAATTTTAAAAAAGAGAGTATTTTAAGAATTATCTGCTAATGATTCCATTTAAGTGTCAAAACGAGCCATAATGCTCATTCGCCACGTGGCCATTATCCTTCTTTATAAATGATTCATCATCACCTTTAGAATAATAAAGTATACCCTAGCTCACGCTTACTCCAGGAAACCCCTCATATCTCCTGCGCGGACGTTCTCGTTCTATTGACAGCGACTTCTACTGGAAAGAGAAACCAAAAAAAAAAAACGGGAGACTCGCCCCTCACTGTAAAGAAACTAAGAATTCTATATATTAGGGAAGCCAGGAAGGCGACTGCTACTGCGAAGGCTTGAAATCAAAATCGAAACACAAGCAATCCCATACCACTCTTATCAGGGTAAATCCCTTCTCTTTCTATACCTCTCTAGAACCTTCTGTTTTTCTTTGTATTGTTCTTGGGTCGATTCTTTTTTCTTTTCTTTCTGATATGATTCTGTCAGGAACCGTTAAAATTTTTTGTGACTGTTTGTTTTCTTGTTATTGGAATAACAGGAATCGAGATCTGTTTTGATCGTTTTTTGGAGTAATATTCTTGTTTCTTGTTAAAATTTGGTTTGAACATTTGTTTAAGTTGACTTGACTGATTAAGGTTGACTTGTGAGCATCTTTCCGATGGAGTACGTATGTACTGCTAACTATTTCTGAGATTTATAATTTCTTAGAAAAATGGCCGCCGAGTTTGCCGCCGAGTTTGCCGTTCAAACATTCGCCAACTTACTGGCCGGAGAAGCCAAGATTCTTGCCGGAGTGAGTGATGAAGTTGAGGATCTAAAGTGGGAGCTTGATCAGCTGCGATCATTCTTACGGGATGCAGAGGCAAGGCAAAATGAGCAGAGGGATATTCAGGTAATTTAATTTTCTAGGAAGATCTGGTTGATTAATTTTAAGAGATTATATATTACTTATAGGATCTTGAAAATTGATTCTATTTTAGGTATGGATTTCAAAATCTAGAGACCTTGCCTACCAAGCTGAGGATTTGATCGAGGAATATGCTTTCCGAATTGCATCTCAAAGGGAAAACATTCTCAAAAGAACTACTTGCTTCTTCAAAGAATGTTATTTTCGCAGATCAATCGGTTTAGAGATTCAAAAACTCAAGTCTAAGATCTCTGGTCTAACTAGGAGTTTTCAGGAGCATGGGATAAGTCAGTCTCTGATTGAAAGAGAACGTCCGGGTTTTTCTTCGCAACAGCAGCTTAGGAGGACCTATTCCCATGTTATGGAGGATGACATTATTAAATTGGACAATGATGTTGAGATGTTGGTGGGGCATTTGGTGAACCAAAGTGAAACTGACCTCCATGGAGTTGTTTCCATCTCTGGGATGGGTGGCTTGGGAAAAACAACTCTAGCAAGAAAAGTCTTCAATCACCCCAAAGTAAAAGGCAATTTTCATAATCTTGCTTGGGTCTGCATTTCACAACAATGGCAGCACAGAGATATTTTACAACGGATCCTATTTAAATTATTGCCTAAAGAGTTCACAAATATCACGCAATTACCGGAGGATGGTCTTATTCAAAAGTTGTTTCAAACCTTGACGGACAAAAAGTGCCTTGTTGTTCTTGATGACATTTGGTCAACAGATGCATGGGAGAGTATCAAAAAAGCATTTCCAATTACCAAGAAAGGCAGCAAGTTGTTGCTTACAACTCGTAATCGTAGCGTTGCATTGCATATCGGCCCAAATGGTTTCCACCATCAACCAAGATTCCTCAATGACATGGAAAGCTGGGAGTTGCTTCGAACCAAGGCTTTAAGGGGTAGGTTGATTACAATACTAATCTTTTGCATTCTCACTTTCTAAACAAAGTCTTGATTACTTTATTGTCATTACATTATTTTGCTTCTCTTGAAAGATAAATAAATATAAGATTAGATATGTTAAAATGGTTTTGTATTGTTATTCTTTTTCTATTAGACCATGAAGAGATTCAAGAAATGGAGGAGCTCGGAAGGGAAATGGTCAAACATTGTGGGGGTCTTCCTCTGGCCGTGGTTGTACTAGGAGGAATTCTTGCTACAAAAAGGGATGTTGAGGAATGGAAGACTGTTCACAAAAATGTTAGAGCACATATAGGAAGAGGTAAGAACATTTTACAACAGGACGGAGAAGTTCAGAAGATATTAGCACTAAGTTACAGCGACTTGCCACCAGAATTGAAGCCTTGTTTTCTCTACTTGGGTACATTTCTTGAAGACTCAAAGATTGATGTTTTGAAATTATATCAATTATGGATTTCTGAGGGAATGATATCATTGAGGAACCAGATTAGTGGAGAATCAATGTTGGATGTAGCAGAAAATTACTTCAACATGTTGGTAGAACGTTCCATGGTGCAAGTTGAGGTAGTTGAGGATAAATGGACAATGAAAAGGCTCGAATGTTGCCTCCATGACCTAATGAGAGATTTATGCATGGAAAAGGCAAAAGAAGAAAATTTTTTCTTGTTCATCGACTCTCGAAATGGTTTTGACGATCAAGTAAATAAGTCATCTTCTTTAACGCAACAAATTCACAGACTTGTTATTCAATTTGAGGACGAGGATGTACCTAAATATGTCCTTCCTCGAAGGAGAATAACTGAGCATCTAAGGTCACTCAAACTGTTGTTCGATGGTTACGAGGGGCTTGTGCCGTGGAATATAAGATCCCAATTAAATTGGTTCAAAATGCTTAGAGTATTGGATATCAAAGGTCTATCTCGTTATTCTTGGGAACGTGGCTATAAATCATCTTGCATTAATGCTTTGGATTACCTCGACTTATCAAATGGATTAGGTAATCTTATTCACTTAAGGTACCTGAGTTTGAGTGGATATTTATTCGAGGTTTTGCCATCATCATTGGTCAATCTAAAACAGTTGCACACCCTTGACTTACAAAATGCGTTTCTAGGTTGGGTATCAAATATTCTGTGGAGGATGACACAGCTTAAGTGCCTATACTTTCCTCTACATTATTACTTTATGTTGCCAGGGGAAGTTACAAGTATGTTGCGCTTCGATGGATTGAAAAATCTAGAAATTTTAGAAGGGTTTGATAGCAAATTTTGTTCTTCAAAGGATTTGGTGAAGCTCACTAATCTTCGGCAGTTAAAAGCTACACTTTATAATGTTGAATATGATGATATCAAAATCGAAAAGTTTACTGCAGGTGGATCTGAGAGTAGTAGATTCATTAACCACTGGTGAGATTAAGTCAGCATTGATTACCCAGTTGTTCTCTAGCAGGAAAATTGTAAAATTAAATATTTGGGATTGTAAAATTGGCAAGCTCCCAAACTATGAGTCTGGTTTTGCTCTAGATTTGATTCATCTGATTTTGTTTGGATCAGTGATATTGGATGATCCAATGGAAACATTTGAGAGGCTTCCGAATTTAAAATATCTTTGCCTAAATACAGATAGCTTCGTGGGCACTAAAATGCAGTGTGGCGCATCTGGCTTCCCGCAACTCAGAGAACTAGAGTTTGATGGCTTACCCAACTTTAGGAGATGGATTGTTGAAGAAGGAGCCATGCCCAATCTTTCACGTATCAAAATTGGCAATTGCGAGAAGTTAAAAATGCTTCCCGATGGATTGAGATCCATTACAACCCTCCAAGAGTTGGAAGCAGGTGGAATGCCCAGGAAATTTAATAGAAGACTTCAAGTGATAGACGGTCAAGAAGGAGAGGATTTTTACAAAATTCAACATGTGCCGTTGATTAAGGTAAAACATTTTGCATTACTTTTAATTCATACCTATTTTTTCTAACTAAATCCACATAACAAATTATTTCATCCTATTTTCTGTAAGTACTCAAACTGTTTTTTTTTTTTTTTTTTGTTAATTTTTTAAATTTTTTTTTTTTTTTTTTTTACAGTTGAAGGATATGCCTTGAGAAACTTTGCCCGACTTCGAAGATTGGTTCCTATTAATCCATGAATGAAACTTTTCTTCTTAATAAACTTTGCCTGATTCTGCATTTAGTCTTACGTAGCAGTTATTTTATTCTTCTTTTGTTCAAATTATGATGTAATAAATGACGATTAATACATCATATATTAATTAATTAGAAAATTATGCGATTACAGAATTAAATATTTTACCATATGCAATACCATGTAATTTGCATGCATGTCTATATTTAATTCATTACTGATTTAGATTGCTTAATTTTTTTTGCTGTTTTTGCTTTCAAGATTTTTTATTTTGTTTTCTTCAAGTACTTTGATTAATTACATTTATTTATGTTATTATTATTTTTGAAAAATTGATCATTTTTTGGGTTTTTATTTTCTTATAAACTTGTTAATATGTGTTCTGAAGTCGAACTCCATAGGTTCTTTTCCTTTTTAGTGTACCTTTGGAAAAGTAAAATTATCATTTTTATACTTTTTTTCCTTTCTTCCTTTTTCTTCTTTTTATAATTGACTATGAAAATATATTTATTTCTTACATTTAATGTGTAAATAACAATTAAAAGAGCATACCTGTGATTTCCCAAGTGATCTTGAGAAAACATCTAGAAGAAATCAAAGAGAATAAATGGATTTATAAATTTTTTTTATTTATTTATCAAAATGATTTCAAATTCCGATGACATTTTTTATATAATCCAATCAAAAGGATCAAAATGTTTAATCTGTAAATTGTTTAAAGATTAAGCAAGAAAAAAAAAAAAACTTTAGGGATCCAAACTTTCGAAAGTTCTTGAGTTTGAGACACGACGAAGGTACATAGGGAATCATTATGGATTATATGAGAGTTGAGGTATAGAGAGGGTTAAGAAAGAGGTGAATGTTTAAAAAATAAAAAATTTATTAACTTGAAAATTATCTTAAGTAAAACTACATATTTAATTTCAGATGTGAAAGATACATTACCATCTATTAAACCATTTATTTAAATATTCATTATCACACTTTATTACTACAATAATTCTTAGAGTTGGACTATAATACAGAAAGAAAATGGAATGTGCCATCGCATCACAAAGAAAAAAAGGTTTTGTTTTAAAAAAAATTTTAATTTTTTTTTATTAAAACTAGTATAATACGCTTGTGATGCACAGGAAAGTGAGAAAAGTAATTTAACGGGATACTCATCACATGTCCAAATTAATATATTTTTAAAATAAAAATTCAAAAAAATCAAAACATATTCCTTTTAATTTTTTTTTGTATTATTAATAATTAGTTTTTCAAAATTAAATATTTTGTATTCATATACATTACCTTTTAGATTACTCAAATAATTAAGTTCATACTAGAAATAATAGTTTTAAATTTCATTATGAATTATAATTGATACTGATATCTTATATTGTATGTAAATTCTTTTTTTTTTTTGTTATATTTCCCAATATTATTATTAATATGTTATCACTATTTATTTAATAAATTGAATAAATTTCTTATCCTTATAAACTAAATATTGCAATAAAATATTATGATCATTTTATTTTATAAATTATTTGTTAGGAATGCAAATATTTATATTTATTAACTAATTAATATTTAATTAATTTTATTATATATTTATAATTAAAACTATTATTATCCATTTATTTTGTAAACAATTCGATAAAAATGTGAAAAGACTTTTTAGAAAAATCATCTTTGATTTATCCTTGGATATGTAATAAATTAAAATAAAAATGTAATTGCCAAAAAGAAAAAAAGAAAACTCAACATTTCATTAATAATAATTTTGAATTATCAATAATATTTTTTTATTATAGTATTAAAAAATGTAATTAAAAAAATTTAAATTAATGTATCCTCCCTACCCGTTCAAATTAACATCTTTTGTGAAATTGAAAAAAGGGAAATATTTATGAGTAATTTTCCAATTATATTTTATGTTAAGTCACCTTATTTGTGATGTTATTTTTTAAAATTTTATTTAATATAAGTTATCTTAAATAAGTTGAATAAAGTTCTTTTTTTAAAGTTTTTTTTTTTTTTTTACATCGACCACTCCCATAACGCTCCCTTTACCTCTCCCTTGAGGATTAATAGTGGCACAACACTTACCCTCGATGTGTCTCGAACTCGAGACTTCCCGATCTCAAGTGTTATTGCTTACCACAGAGCTATTTAAAGAAAATTTAAATAGTATTGAAATGATATTTTTTTTCACTAAAAATATTATTATCGCTTTGAATTATCCATAGTATATAACAAAACTCTTTTTTTTTTTTTTTTAAAGTAACTAAAAAAGTAAATCAATATGTGATCCACCGTCTATCCAAATTATCATAATTTTTAAAATTCAAATTTTATAAAAAAAATCAATAAAATCTTATGATTTAATTTTGTTATTATAGATTATTTTTTCAAATTTTCTAGTTATCCATATTACTTTTAAAAAAATAGATAATTATTTTTTTTAATCTAAATTCATGAATAATGAATTCATAACCTTTATTAAGTATAACTTTGACCACTGATTTATTATTGATTTTAAAAATAATTTATAAATTAGACTGTATATAAATTCTATGGTTTTTAATCATATTTAATAATCATCCCAACATGTAGGTTACCCATCACCAATCAAAAATTAAATTTTTCTTCACCAATTAAAAGCTTATTATATTTTTCAAATTGATATATATATATATATATATATATATATATATATATATATAAAATCACCGAAACTCTTATAATTTTTTATATTATTCAAAATGACTTTTTCAAAAATCTCTATTTTATCTACTTTCTTTTAAAAGAAATACTTACAATAAATACTTTAAATTTACATATTACAAATCCTTTTGAATTTAGGGTAAAAACTAGCTTAATAAGATGGAAGACATTAATAATCATTGAATAAAGTATAAAATAATAAAATTAAAAATATAAATATAAATAAAAAAAGATAGTTTAATGTGTTACTCACTCTCCATTCAAATTAATATCTTTTTCAAAACTAAAAATTCAAAAATAAAAAATACTTTTTAATTACTTGTTAGAAAAATTCAATTAATTAATTAAATTCATATTAGTAAATATGGTTCTTTTTAAATATGGTTTATTATATATTATTTCAAATTATATTGTATTTTAAGTCTACTTTTTTGTTTAAAGAAGTTGAATAAAGTTTTTTAGCTCAAAGAAATAATATAATCAATGTGTCATCCTTCATCGTCCAAATTATCATATATTTTTAATTTCAAATATATATATATATATATATATATATATATATCACTAATCATTATGAATTTAAACACTTAAAGCATTATCAAGAATAATTTTAATCCATGATTTATTATTGATTTTTTAATTTAATTTAGTAATTATACTCTATGCATTGAATTTATTGAATATTTATTATTATTTTAATTAAAAAAAAATATTATTATAATTTTTTTTAATCACTTATAATAACGCTTCTATTATGCAATATTTCTTAGTCAGGAAATCTAACTTCAAATATAGACTTTGTAAATATCTAAATCTATGCAATGGATTGTCCCCCTATAAAATAATAGAGTTAATGCCATTTGAGCCAACGACCAAAGTATCAGATATTAAACTAATAAGAATAGATATCACATTTGATCTTAGCCAAAAGAGTTGGTTGAGAAAGGTATGAGTGCTTATGGTCTGCCAATTTTATACAAGCTTCTCTCTCTTAGAGCTTCTTAATTTAGCGATGTGAGACAATAGTTCCGTCTAAAACAAAACTGTGCTCCACTACAAAACTAGTTTATTATGTTGTGTTTTGTTTCAAAATTTGTCCTACCTCCAAAGAAAAAGAAATTGACTTAATTACAATATTTAATTATGAAAACAATTATTTTTATATAATATTTTTTTATACCTTAATTAGATAGTATTTTGTTTCAAATAAATGTATTAATCAATGCCATTAAAAATAGATTAATAATTTGAAAAATATATCTTGGGAAAGGAAAAAAATGGATAAATAAATTATAGTTTTAATTAGTGATTTATTATTGATTTTTTAAATTAATTTATAAATTATATTGTATGTAAATTCTACGTTTTGAATTTATTGAATATTTATTATTATTTAATTAAAAAGTATTATTATAATAATTTTTTTATCAAATACAATAATGCTTCTATCACACAATATTCCCTAATTATGAAATCTCAAACTTTAGAATCTCAAAAAAAAATATTAAAAATATATATTTGAAATAAATCATTTGATTTTAATTTATGAAAATTTATTATTATTAGAATTTTTTTATCAAATACAATAAAGCTTTGTGATTAGGAAATCTCAAATTTTAGAATCTAACCAAAAAAAATTTAAAAAATTAAAAATTTTTTTTTTGAAATATATCATTCAAATAATGATGATTTTTGTAAATATTTATCTCTTTTTCCAAAAATATTTTAATGTTTATAGAGAGAAAATAATCGATTTGGGCAAAGATTAATCTTCTTTGTCCTAAGCATTTAAAGAATGACACTTATCAGTCTCTCCTTCTATAGGCACTACTTTTATATATTAATATAGATTTTTTTTTTTAAAAAAAACATTGGACATTTCGAGGTTAAAAAGTTTTTTTGCCTTTTGAGAGGGGGTTAGAAAGTTTTGTAACTTTCTATTTCTACACATGGAATAAAAAGCCAACTAGCCAACAATTTTTACTTGGTTTGAATGCTTCTATTCTTATCTTAAGTTATCCAAAATTGAATATTCTATTTCTTAAAATTGATACATATTTAATATAAAGTTCTCATTGGCAACTTCCTTAATTTTAAAATGTATATCCACTTAATTACCTAAATGTCCTGCAAACATAAATATATATTTATATTTATATATTCTACCAAAAATATTACAATAGATACCAAAGTTCACTATATGAGAGCTTTTGCGTGTATACACCAGCCATAAAATGTGAATATGTAGAGGAACTCTCCTCCTTATAGTATCGATGTTCACAATAACATTCTTATTTAGCAAAAAAAAGAATTCATTATATGGAGAGTTTCTTGTATATATTTACATTTTCAACTCAATATTAATATACGCAAGAGCTTTTGTATGGTAAACTTTGGTGGACACAATGTTACACTTGTATAATAATCTAATTAAACTAGTTCTCAAAGTGAACAAAATCCAATCATGTTTTATGTTAATACGCAAAAGTAATGCGTTGTCTCAAAAGTAAGATAGAAATACCCTAATATATTTCTTCTTGATATTTATAGTTCCTAAAGTCTATATATATTTTTTAAAAAATCTTTTTTTAATTATCTAAATATTTGGAATTGTAGTTACTTTAGCTTTTGACAGTACCCATCTAAAAACCGGTGAAGACCTTCAACATCTCTTTAAATAATATTCATTGAGGTTATTTCTGCCTGAAAGTTTAATATTGTTGAATTTAGCCTTCAAAATATTTACCTTCAATGATTTTGGTCTTTAAAATTTTAGGTCCCTAAAATATTTATCTTTGATGATTTTGGTCCTTAAATTTTTTTAATTAGCTTGTCAGTCTTCAAAATATTTTTGATAGCAATTTTGGTCATTTTACTTAAATTTGATAAAAAAATTGACAAAGTCCAATGGTTTGGTTTATTTTTTATTGTTTTATATGCTTTTTTTTCCCCACTATTTTAGATATTGTTTTTTTTTTTTTTAATATAGTTCTGATGTGAAGTTCATGTAACTATACTTCTATCTATTAAGAATGAGAAATAAATGATTGTGGGATGGTTTTTGGGCTATTTTTCATGCTTTTGTACTATTTGAATATTATTCTAGATGCTTTTCGTGTCAGATGAATTTGGTATGAAGTTGTAATGGTGAGAAATGTTGAGAAAAAAAACTAGTGCAAAAACGTTATTAGAAGGAAAAACAAGTTGATTTTACTAGATTTTTATTGAATATTATACAAGTAAAAAATAGGACAAAATTTGAAAAAAAATTTAATAAATTATTTTAGGAAGGAAAATTGGGTGTTTAGACCCTAAAATTTTTAAAAATAATGATTATGGTCCCCAAAGGTTTTGTTTTGCCTTTTATAATCCCTACAATTTTGTGATTATGGTCCTTTTATGTTTTCGGGCTATATTCCAACTACACTCCAGCAATATTTAGGGTTTTGTTTTGAAACAAAATTTAAAGGATGAAGGGCAAATTAATCCTTTCATATTTCCTACCATCATAACCCCCACCCAAATCCCATCCCAGAATAGGAGAAACTCAAATGAAGATGGGTTTACGGGTCCCATGCCCAATTCCTCAGGGAAACACTACAGGAATATTGATATATTATGGCAGCAACATAGCTCCAGTTATTTAGATGAAAGCCATGTTGATTTTAGATGAATTAAGTTACTTTGTGTCCATGTTTTTTCTGCTTTGAATTATAGAATTAGCATAGCATGAGATATCATGGAAATTGGTTACTACATCATTTTGTCTATATTTCTCTGCTTTATGTTATGGGGATAACATAAAATTTTTGAGTTCCATATATGCATTGATGTTGTGTTTTTTTTTTTCATTTAACGACATGCATGGTTCAATAGTACCCTGATAAACTGATCTATCAAATAATTGAATTCAACATAGAGAAAGACAACTTCGATGTTTTGGCAGGAAAATTTGATAAAAAATTAAAATGATAAAAATTATAGCGGTAGTTATAGAACCGCTGTCATAATCATCAATTTCTGAAATTTTGAAGATGAAACTCACCAATTTTCCTTTTAGGAATCAAAATCATCAAAGATAAACATTCTAGGGAGTCAAAAACGTTAAAAATAAATTTTAGTTACACAAATCATCAAAGGTAAATATTCACCAATTTTCCTTTTAGGAATCAAAATCATCAAAGATAAACATTCTAGGGACTCAAAAAAGTTAAAAATAAATTTTAGCTACCCAAATCATCAAAGGTAAATATTTTGGGGACGAAATTCAGCATTTTTCCTAAGTGAATAATGGAAATACCTTTAATGAATTTGTATAGGGAAGAAAAGGCTAAGCTTTTTTGTCTGATTTCCCACAGACGATGCCAGAAGTGATGAGGTTAAAAAACAAACATCGGGTCACCACAAAACCGTGATGACGTCGGTCGGCTGTAACCTGAGAAGAAAGTAGAGATAGTCACCGGAGGTGGGCTGTGCCCGAGAAAGAGCTCTGATGCCTAAATCAGTATTTCGAGAGTAATCAGAAGTAACTAATTCTTAGAGAGACTGTTCTCTTGCATGTGTTGTCCGTAGACTATGTATGATTTGATTATTTGAGGGAGAATCAATTACCTCTTCGATTTTGGCTCGGCTATTACATGACAGTAGGCAATTAGGATAGTTGTGGGATTGTGGAATCCGGCCAACAGTTCCTGGAATCATGTAGTTTTTAAGGGTTGAGATATCTTGCCATTCACAGCTCTATCAAGAGCTGTAGGATTGCTAACCGACCTCTGGACAAACTTCGTGACCTACTCTTGGACATCAAGGGTCTCGGCTATCTTTTTGGGAGATTGCGAAGGGTGGTAGTAGGCTCATGGGAGTTGTTAGGAGTCGTGCACATCTAGTTATGGCATGGACAATGTATGAGACGAGTTGGGAGTTACCATGTCATGGGTCGAGGTCTGGTGGTACCTCTCTCGAGCTCATTTAGGAGATTAGTGGTAGCAGGTCGTTGCTCCCCTATCCTCTTTGACTTTGTGAGTTTGACTTTCAGATGTTAAGGGTTGGGGCCTTAGAACCATTTGGATTGACTTTTGTCTAGATTCTGCCCGTTAGCATTGACTTGTTCGGATTGTACCCGTTTATCCCATCACTTTGCATAAAAGATATGCGTATATACTAATAGATCATTATTCAATTGAACCTCAAATTAATCATACAAGGTATTGCATTTGCACTTTATCAAATTTTTTCTTTCTTTTTGGTATAAATAAAAACATGAGAACCAAATTATATGTTATGGAGTGTTCATTTGGAAGAGCTTATAAAAAAAAGAGTTTTTTCACTACTACTTTTAATAAATGTATTTTTTTCTTAAGTTAAGCTGTTTTGTGTTTGAGTGTAATAATTTATAAGTTCTTTTCAAAACTAAAACTTGTTTGGATGAAAGCACGGTTTTATTTATTTACTTTTTTGGAAAATTAGCCAATGTCATCCCTAAAATTTGACCATAAAATCAATTTCATCCTTAAAGATTTTTTTTTTGCCTATATTGTTCTAAAACATTTTACAATCTGCTAATATGGGGTCCCTGTCCATCCTTGCTGTTAAGTGGCTGTTTGTTTGGTTTAAATAGACCTTTAACATGGGAAACTTATTCAATTTCATCCCTAAAGTTTGACCCTAAAATCAATTTCATCCTTAAAGTTTCTTTCATACCTTTGTTGTCCTAAAATATTTTATAATCTGCCATTATAGGTCTC
>JAOXNR010014335.1:0-29376 GCA_028571225.1 Parsonsia alboflavescens
GCAGAAGATTTCGACAATTTTTTCTTTAGGTGCACACGAGGAGCACACAGTTTTGTGCACATAATAGAAAACCTATATATATATATATATATATATATATATATATATATATATTTCAATAACCAATTGTCAAACTTCCAAAATTTAAAATGATTTTGGGGACCGATTTGATTTCTAGAAAAAACATTTGGTGCACGAACGACTTTTCAACGCCCACAACTGTCAATCTGGACCGTACATCGCTCCTCCCTCAGACACCTAGAGTTCTCCTAGTCCTAGTTAATCAGCCGCCGGTCCGCGTCAAACTACAACATTATTTTTATTTTTTAATAATCCCCTGGGCTGTTTTCTTTCTTCAACGCGTGAATTTTACCATACGCACCGAATGCTCTTTTTCAACGAAGTTTCACAAAGACGGGACGGGAGACTTCATATATATACCACACCGATTCTTCAGTCGCCTCAACAATTTGCGCCAAGTTTTAATCCCTAAATTTTTCTGATTTCCAATTCTCAGTCTCTCTCTCCGGCGTTAGTTTTCTTTCCAAATCGAAGATGAACCCAGTTAGATTCTTCAGTTTCCCGATTGTAAGCTTCATCATCTTGACACTCGTTCAACTCGGCAGCGGACAAGGGATGGCTCCTTCGCCTTCGCCTTCGCCTTCGCCGGCTGGTTCGTCTAATGACGGTGAGCAACTTTTTCCTTCTCCTTCTTCTTCTGAATGATTTTGTTCAATTCCTTCCCCAAAAAAAATAAAATAAAACTGCAATCGATTTACTGAAAAGTGTGGTGATTGGATTGGTGCAGGAGCGGCTATCGATCAAGGGATTGCTTATGTTCTTCTAGTGGTGGCTCTGGCTATTACATATTTGGTGCATTGAATTTAAGCTATAATGAGAGCGGCTTCCCCCAATTCTTTGACCCAATGCAGAAATTCTTTGCGCATAATCTCCCATATTTAGCAGGAGAGAATATTATATTGTTTGTACTCCTTCCTTGTAAAGATATTCATTTGGATGCTTGCAATAAAACCCTCATTCATTTATTCCATAAGACTCTGTTTGTGAGGAATACCATGCTTTAAGACCTAAATAAACCCACTTCATTCAAAAACCAAAAAAGAAAAATCTTCATGACTTTTATTCTCATATTTACAATAACAATTTTAAATTAACGATTCACAAAATAAGGATAAAAATATTTTTAAATCTATGTAATTGAAATGATAATGACGGTTTGTTAATAAATTTGTACTCTGTCAAATCCAAATTACAGTGGCCAAACAAAGCGTTGATATTTTTGTGGCGTTGATATAGAAAATAGGCAGATAACATTTTCGGCCAGTTAGGCACAAACAAGAGAAGAGAAGAGGATTCCAGCAAAGATTAATTATCGATATGGATCACTAAACAAACAACCCACCAAAATAAAGAATAGTACTAGAACCAGAGTCGGCCCCAGGGGTACAAACGCGTTGGCAAGGCAAATATAAACTCAACTGCAGATGAGAGTTCGAACCTCAATAAGGGCATTGTCTCGAGCTGTCTCGACAAGGGTAAAATTTCGAGCTATTCGGCAAGTGGTTGTCTTAGCAAGGACAATATTATGAGCTGGCAGCGTACTCGTTACGTCCTCTCATGACAATCTACTCGTTACATCCTCTATCGATTCGTGCACATCTCTCAACATATCCCTCGATTTATACCACATTGACACACCTGTCCTCTACAAATTACATCACATTGGCACGTATGTCCTTTATTAGTTCGTACACATCTCTCAACACATTCCTCGATTTACACCACATTGGCACACCTATTCTTCGTGCACATCTCTCAATTTACATCCCTCGATTTACTCCACATTGGCACGTCTGTCCTCTACCAGTTCGTACACATTTTTTAACACATCCCTCGATTTACACCATATTGACAAGCCAGTCCTCTACCAATTTGTATACATTTTTCAATTTACAACTCACCAATGGAAGAGTTTCGTTCGCGAAAAACTTTCTTCTTGAACCAAAGTACTAGAACCAGAGTCTATTGTTTCAAACAAACTTGGCGAATAAAATGCAAACCCAAGCCTTGTCGGCAAGTGGTTGTCTCGAGCAGTCTCGACAAGGGTAATGTCTCGAGCTACTCGGCAAGTGGTTGTCTTAGCAAGGACAATGTTCTGAGCTCGCAGCGTACTCGTTACGTCCTCTCCTGGCAACCTACTCGTTACATTCTCTATCGATTCGTGTACATCTCTCAACACATCCCTCAATTTATACCACATTGACACGCCTGTCCTCTACAAATTACATCACATTGACACGCCTGTCCTCTACAAGTTCGTACACATCTCTCAACACATTCCTCGATTTACACCACATTGGCACACCTGTTCTTCATGCACATCTCTCAATTTACATCCCTCGATTTACACCACATTGGCATGTCTGTCCTCTACCAATTCATGCACATTTCTCAACACATCCCTCGATTTACACCATATTGACAATCCTGTCCTCTACCAATTCATATACATTTTTCAATTTACAACTCACCAGTGGAAGAGTTTCGTCCGCGAAAAACTTTCTTCTTGAACCAAAGTACTAGAACCAGAGTCTATTGTTTCAAACAAACTTGGCGAATACAATGCAAGCCCAAGCCCAAGCCCAAGCCCAAGCATTGCCCTAAAACTTTCTGGTCCATGGGGAGGGAGATGCCATGATGACAGCAATCTAAAACTCCTCCCTCCATTATTTGTAAATCAGTATCGATATTTTATTAAAATTAAGATAATAATTTTTTTAAAAAGTATCTTTATTTATAATATTTATTAAACTAACAACATTAATTAAGAAAAAAATAAGGGCAATATTGTAAAACATTAGTAAATTACATAATAAACTAACGATAATGTCTTATATTTAGTAATAAGAAAAGCTAGATTAAATGATTTATAAATAATGACAGAGGAAGTATAATTTTCATTTACATATATTACAAGTACTATTAACTATTATCAAGGGTACCTTTGTCATTTAACAAGCTATTAACATTTACAAAGATTACGTTAACTCTAAAATATTTTAACTTTTAAGGTTTTAATAGAAAGAAGAAAAAATCTTTGTAGTGCCCAAACTTATTAACTGTGGTCGTATAAGCCCCTCTTTTCTTAATCCTTTTTTATCCTTGTAATTTTTTATTTTCTAAATATAAATCCTTGCTCTTTTCTGATAAATTTTAATTTTCTCTACCTTTTTGCCTTTAAAATTTTAGGTCCCTTAATACTTTCTTGTGTATATCTTAAAAAGTCCATATTGCCTGAATTTAAGGTCAAATCAATGATGAAAAAAAGGACTTGATCAATTAATCAAAGGGCAAAAGCATCATTCAACAGTTCTCCCTTTTTTAAATGAAGAAACGAAACCCCAATGGTAGGTTAGGATTAAGAAAAGAAATCATTTTTGAAATATGAAACCATCTTGAGAACCCTTGGCAATTTATTTGAGTATCAATTCATCATAAATTATAAATGCAAGGGTCAGTGGAAGAAGATGAGAATGAACAGAAACAGTCCTCAAGCCATGTAGAATGACTAGAAACGAACAGTGGAATGATGATTTTCCTCAATAGCTAGTTTGGGAGTTTTTAAAGGGAAGAGAGAAGAAGAGAAGGTTTAAGTTGAAAAGAAAAAAAAAATAAGGGAAAAGAAGTGAAGTTGTATCTAAAGTTGTTAGGGAGTGTTGTTAGGGAGTTTTAGGAAAGAAAATAAGATAAATGTATTATTTTTGTTTGGGAGTTTGGAGAGAAATGAAAGGATGAATTATTTAAAAATGATTTTACAATAATAATCCTATATCAATTTGATATATAACAAAAAGAATTGGTAGTGGGAGTATCGTGAAAATTTTACAAAATTTTGCTTCAGTTTCCTTCACTATTAGTTGCTTTCTTTCGAAAAGTGAACGGATCCAAAATCAATCGCAAGAAAGATGCCTCTTCTCTCCACTGCTCTCTCTTTCTCTTCTTTTCTTTCCACAAAAAACTTCCAGACAGAAGTCCTTCCTCCTCTTTTTTTCCAAATAACGTCTTTTCTCTTCGAACTCCTCCATTCAAGTGCGAGAATCAAGAAAGAAAAACCCTAAACCTCCTACCCACCCTTTTTTTTTTTCTTTTCCCACCAAAAAAAAAAAAAAAAACATTTGAGTTGTTCAATTTGTACGAGTCTTGACTCTTACTATATGTTTTCAAAGGGTGAGGTATAGGATTTATGACCATTCAAAAAGTGAGGATTTAGTTGTTAGTGATTAATTTGATCCTATCCTAACACCTCTGAAAATTATGTAAGTACATGATTAGTTTGAAAACTTTACACATCCTTCATAGTTGAACTTGGATCACGTGCTTCTAGTAAGATTATGAAAAACAGACCCCCGAGCGATGACTTTCTTCGGAGCTCCTCCAGATTTTACATTTGTTTGTTCTCAATTTGTTATATTAATAAAAAATTTATACATAATTTTTACGGCTATTTTTTAATATATTTTATATATTAAATCTTAAAAAAATAAATTAAACATTAAGGATACTCAATCTTTTAAATTTTTATA
Source organism: Parsonsia alboflavescens (assembly GCA_028571225.1). Taxonomy (NCBI): domain Eukaryota; kingdom Viridiplantae; phylum Streptophyta; class Magnoliopsida; order Gentianales; family Apocynaceae; genus Parsonsia; species Parsonsia alboflavescens. The sequence goes on from JAOXNR010014335.1 coordinate 4,605, forward strand.
AGTATAACTGGAAGTGTTGATACATAATAAATGTATAATAAGAGATCCCAACCCTTTGAGCTCCATTCCAATTCTTATAGTCCCTAATAGTATATATTTATGTATTCCAATATTTTATGAACATCAAAATATTATTATACTCCCTATATTCTCCTTTTTGAATATATATCATATTTTCACTTTTTGTATGTCTACAATTAAATATTTAATTTTTCAAAATAAAAGGTTTTAATCTAAAACTTCAGTAATATTTATCTCAAAACATAATTGAGGAAAGTTGTACCCTGACAACTTCTTAATATAAAGAATTGATCGGTATGTTTAAATCATGATCAACTATTAACTAAATTGTGAATTAAAGTTAAAAGACATTTCCTAAATTATTATGCAAGTTAAGATGGATATTTAATTCTATACGTACTCATATCATTTTATTTATTTTTTAGAACACAACGTTTCATTAAGAGTTTGATTTACTTAATATTTAATTAATATAATAATATCAATTTATAATATAATTTAAAATAAATCAATTATTTTTTAACATGTGAAATTTATTAAAAACAAATGGAATTGGGAGGAGAATTATATTTTTTTTCAAAAGCCACGTTTTTACTAATTAAGGTTCTGTTCAAAAATTAAAAGCCGCATTGCTGGCTTTGGTCAAACAAAAACCACAGTGAAACAAAACTTCATCATGGGGCAACTCAGCACCGCTACCCAGATTGGACTACATATATATTTATATGAATAATTTGATACTAGTCATCGAACGAGTGCCATCCAACCGCTCTCATAAAAGCCTAAAATAAAATTTCTTCACGTCATTCCCGACATTTTATACTTGGCCACACTGGTGACTTCTGATCAGAACTGAATTAGTAGCTTGGGCAGAATCAATTGCTCTTCTTGTTTTGGTCAGTGAAATGGACATCCTGAATTGGCGAAGTTCGAGCAGCACCAGAAGTGTCCGCCTGGGAAAACACTGTGAAGCCGTCGATGATCTGCAGAATACTGAGAAATCGCCTCGTAAGAAGATGATGATCAAGTGGAAAATGTTGTGGAGGAAGTTCTTGAAAGAGAAGAAGAAGAAGAAGGTGTTCGCGTTTTCGGGAAGTGTGCATGTGCAGTGCCCGTACGATAACGAAACTTATAAGCAGAATTTTGATGAATTTCAAAGTTTAGAAGAGCCGGATGCTGTGCTTCGCTCTTTCTCCATGCGATTTGCTGATCCTTCCAAGCTCTTCCCTCCCGAAGACTTAATTCACATGTAATATTGTAATTATTATTTCTATTAATCATGCATGATTAATTAATTAATAGGTGTAGCAGAGCTAGATAGTCTTAATTAATCTCTCAATATCTGTACCTTAGCTTTTTGTAAATAAGGTTTTGTAAGAATTTTCAGTTAAATTAAATGAACTGGCCTATGTACATGATAAGCCAGCTTGTGCTGGAGGACATGAATAGAGAGGCCTGCACTGCGAAGGTTATAAAGGGTAATTTGCTTTCTTATCTTAGCCTCCTCTACTCTGTATATTTTAATTCTCTAACTTATGCAAATACTATATATATGGTACTGTTATGGAGTGCCATGAAGCTTAAATTATGGAATACTCTAGTTAAGCCTCTAACCGTCAACAATTTATTCAACTTCTTTCTTTTATTTAGTGAAAAAAAAATTGCAAATTATATTTTATAAATTATATTCTAATGGTACTTGATCAAATTTTATTTTTTATGTTTAAAAAAAAGATAGTTATCATTCACTTGAACAGTTAGATACTTAAATGACGTACTCTATAATTTGAGCTTCGTAGCATTACTTATCATTTTTGTATAAATATATATACACACACTATGTCAGAATCAGCAATACATATGTCTTGATTGTTTTATTTGTCTCTTAATTAGGGTTGCCTGCTTAATTTAGGTCTTTTCTTCTGATTTCTTTTTAAGGTGTGTTTTGAATGTTGTTCTTGTAGTTAGCAAAGAAAAATTAACGACGTCGTATCATCAATCATGGGAAGAAAGTGATAAAATTTTAATTTTGTGGTTAGATAAAATTGTGTCATCATCCTCAAAACCAAATTCAAATATAAATCTAACTTTGATTAAAATTTTCTTATAATTTTCCCTTCTTCTTCCCTTTAATTTCCCGTAAATATTGCACACACACACACACACACACATATATATATATATATATATATATTCTTGCATACACAATTACATTAAGAAAATGTATAACTTTTTTAAAAACATTCTTGCAAATAAAAATGTAATATTCAATTCTGATAGAGAAAAAATATGTTTTTTATTAAATTTAATATTATAATATTAGAAAAAATATTAATGAATGAATAAGGACCTTTTTGCTTATGGGATTTAACTTCACCTGTGGTCCTACTACTTACCGATTAATACCAAATAGATTTTTATTGTTAATTCTTGTATTAAGTTAAAAACAATGACGCAGTCAGTGAGGTTCTAACCTAGGCGCGCGTCTATTGCTGGTTGAAAATTGTTTCCAAACCCCCTCTTTGGCATGGGTCCGCCCTGGGCCTTTGAGAATTTCTAGAAGGGCTCCCTTAGGGATAAAGTCCTGGGAAAAAGAAAAAAAAAAGGGGGTGGAAAAGAAAATTTATCAACATGAAAGGGAAAGGACATAATAAAAGGACTAATTGTGGAATTCTACTGAGAAAATATGGTAATTGACTTTAAAAGGAGAAAAAAAAGACACCACTGTTTTTAAAGGCCTTTTATTCTCTATACATCTCACTCTTTAATTTGAACAATTAAAAAAGAGTATAGGAAAAAGGAAAAATATAAATGCAAGCTCTTAATATTTTTTATTTTTTGAATGTAACTAATATTTCTGAAAGTAAAATTTGATAATGGATCAAAATATAAAACCTTGTAATAAAGACTTCAATATACAGACTAATCTCAGATTAGAATTTTTTGCTTTGTGAGCCTGCTGCCGTGTCCAAGTTTGGGCTTCCTTGTGGGCCTTAAGTTAGGAGCTTTGGATGTTGGAGTCTTTATCTGTTCGGTTCAAATGAATGACACAGTTCATTCAACCGATCAATTTATTAAATAAAATATTTATCAATATTTTGAGTTTCAGTAAATTTAATCAAAGCTAACTTTCAAAGTCACTGGTGATGCCCTAATATGAACCCCGAAAACTCTGATCATGGGGAATGGAGTGTGAAAAAATAAACGATAAGTCATTGATGATGTTTAAAACGATTCTACCTTTATCTGTGGAGCCGTGGCTTCTGAAACAAGACCCTATCTCTTGTTGGCATGAGTAACCCTAATACAATGCAAATCAAAATTTTCCTGGAGGCAACTCGGGAACAAGCTTCTCGTTTGCCAATCTATCTCAGAGATGCTGAAGATGATATCCCAATAGATGATGATCCAGATTTTTTCCACCCACCTGCTCATGACACTAAAGGATCATTGCCTGTGTTTGATCTTTCTAAAGAGGAATGGAAGGCTTTATGGAAACCCTGGTAGAAGTCCCTAATCATCGAGATGCTCAGCAGAAATGTTTCCACCAAGGTTCTTATGCAACGGTTACGAGACTTATGGAATCTCTAATGGGATTGTGTCTTCACTGATTTAGAGAGTGGATATTTTATGGTCAGATTTTGGAGCAAAGAGGATTACGAGCATGTTCTTTCACATGGACCCTAGGTGGTTCCTGGATACTACGTGACAATATCTAAATGGCGACCTAATTTTGTTCCTTCATCAAACAAGATCACCTCTACGGTGATATGGATTCGTTCCCCTAATATACCGATCGAATTCTTCAATTCTACCACTTTGATGGGGATGGATCGGATTGTTGGGAACCAGTGAGAGTGGACAATACCACGATCACAGCCAAGAAAGGACGTTATGCCCGCGTTTGTGTGGAAGTTGATTTTTCCAAACCCTTGATTCCCTGCATCAGTGTATTTGGTTGATCACAACTAGTTGAGTATGAAGGCTTACATTAGATTTGTTTTACTTGTGGCGAGTATACCCATAAGAACTAATTTTGTGTTTTGAACAGCCTCTAGCAACCCCTAATCCTCCTCCTGAATTAGATAAGGGTCCATATAAACCTGCTTTATCCATTTCTTCTTTAGTGCCAAGACCTACTCCGGAAACTATTTCCAAAGATCCACCTTATGGTCCTTGGATGCTCCCAAAGTCCTTTGCACGCCAGAGAAATCAAGCACCTGCGAAACCTATGGAGAAGAAGAATGGAGAATCCAGTCACGACACTGCATACAAAACAAGTAACTTGCAGAAGAATCCTACTATGGGGAGAACTAATATGGCAGGACAATCCTATGTTTCTGAAGATGGGACTTTAGTTTAGTCTAGGAAGGAAATAATTTCACATGTTTTTAGTACTTCCAATGACTCTATTAGAACAAAGGTGCATATGTCTTATGGTTCTAGATTTTCTATTCTTAATTTGGATGATTCTGAATTGGAGGGAGATGTTGAGGTTGATTTGGATACTCTATGACAATAGATCTTGGACGTTCCCAAATTACCTCCCAGGTTGACTTCATATAGTGGCTATGCATATGGAGGCTCATCCAGCCAGAGAGGAGGTTTTGCTGTTAGAGAAGGAAAAGCAAGTGTGAAAGTTGTTAATCCTAAAGGGAGGTCGATCTTGAGGGAAAGGCTAGTTGTATATAATAATCCAAATCATGAGCACATCTAGACTACCAGTGCTATGGAGGTAACTTGGGCTAAGACAGGTGCTATTAAATCTATTTCTAGTGTGTATCCTCTCACGTCTAACTCAGGGGGAACATCTACTTTACAAGCCACATCTCCATGTACAAAACCTAATTTTTCCTTTCTAAAGCAGTCTACTACCCACCTTAGTAGACCACCTGAAAATCACAACATTGATTCTAATATAGTGATGGATGCAAATGCGCCTCTAGTGAATGTTGTTATCCATGTGAAAGATGATTCTTTGAACATACACAACCTTTAGAAAGTTGAGACTTCAACAGTTGATGTTACCATGGACTTGTCAAGTCGATCTTTGCCATCTCAATAATTTATGGATTTGGATAGAGATATGAAAATATTAATGTGGAATTGTGGAGGGGCTTCTTCTACTTCTTTTCTACATGTCATGATTGATCTTTTAAAATGCCATTCTCCTTGGATATTGATTCTTGTTGAATCGAAAGTTCAAAGCTGTAGAGCATCTAAACTTTTACGTCGTTCATATTTCTCCCATATTGTAGCTATGGAACCTTGTGGTTTTTCATGTGGTATTTAGGTTTTATGGGATGATTGGAAGATACATTTGGAGGTCCTTTCTAGTAATGAAAAAATCTTTTTCTTCGGTAGTATGTAAAGGTCTAAAAGTTTAATGGACGTTCACTGTCATGTATGTCTCACCTAAGCCAGAATATCGCCAATCTCTTTGGGAGTATTTGGGTAACTTAAGGTCTATCATCCCCTATACTTGGTTGGTGTTAGGTGATTTCAATTAGATTCTTAGACTTGAAGAAAAGAAAGAAGGTTGTAAAGCAAACATGGCTGGTATTAAAGCAATGCATAATATGGTTAATATTCGTGCTTACCTTGGCCTGGGTTTTAGTGGCTTTCCCTTTACTGGTCAAATAAACATAATGATAGATCCTTAGTTGTTGAATGCCTGGACCGAGTCCTTTGTAATGAGCAGTGGCTATTTTTATTTGCTAATCTTGACTTGTACTTTTCCCAGAGCTTATTCAGACCACCATTTGCTTCTCTTGACTTGTGCTTTTCCCAATCTTGACTGTGCTACTAGGAGTTCTTTTTGTTTGGAATCTGCTTGGTTTACTCTTCCAGCTTTCGAAGAAGTTGTGCGTGACTGCTGGTGATCACCAAATTTATTTTTTTAGGGGAAAATATCATGTTTTGTTGATAGAACAAAGGAATGATGCCAAACTAATTTTGGCATTGTGTTCCATAATAAGAATCGTTGCCTTAACCGTCTGAAGGGTATTCAGGAGTTCTTAGATACACAATCCTCTAACTTTCTCTGGACTCTTGAAAAGGATTTGATATCTAAGTATCTCCTTTTATTACAACAAGAAGAAATTTACTGGTTACAAAAGGCTCATATCAATTGATTGAGAGAAGGTGAGCAGAACACTAGATTTTCTCACTTATCTGTAATTCAAAAATGGTTTTGAAACTGAATGACAGTGATGGGGTTTGGTATGATGAGCCTAATATCTTGCAAGAAATAGTTAGAGATTTTTATGTGAAATTATATAACACTGAATATTCTTATTATGGAGATGCATGGGGTATTTAAATTTCCAAATCTGTCAGGTGCTGAGATCCTTGAACTTAACAGATTTGTAGACTTTAATGAGGTTCGTGATGTAGGTTTTTCACATAGGCCCTTTTAAAATACCTAGTCCGGATGATTTAATTCTAGACTTTTTTCAGAAATATTGGCACATCTTGGGCACTACAGTTTTTTATGTCATCGAGAAAGTATGGAGTTCTTGTTCAATTCCAAAAGAAATGAATGAAACTCTTATTACCTTGATCCCGAAGAAAGATAAACCGGATGAGGTATTCCATGTCCAACCTATTGCTTTTTATAACGTTATAGTGAAAATTATTTCGAAAGTTTTTGGAAACCGGTTAAAACTGGTGATGAATGCTTTGGTTGGAGAAATCCAAAGTAGTTTTATACTTGGTCGTTAAGCTTCAGATAATATTCTGATTATCGAAGAGTTACTTCATTCCATGAAACGGAAGAAAGGTAGGAAAGGGTGGATGGCAATCAAACTGGATTTGGAGAAAGCATATGATCGGATTGAATGGCAATTTTTTTACGTAGTTCTATCACGTGTAGGCTTTTCAAAAAATTTGGTTGACCTTATTAAGAATGGTATTACATCTACTAAATTTTCGATCTTGTCTAATGGTTCTAAATTGAGAAGTTTCACTCCAAGGAGAGCTATCAAAAAGGTAGATCCTCTATCACCCTACTTATTTACTTTATGTATGCATGCGCTTGCTCTAGATATCAATGATGTGGTGGCTAGGAAACATTGGGCTGGAATTCAAGTGACTAAAAATGCTCCAGTGATCTCCCATTTATTTTTGGCTGATGATTTATTTCTCTTTGGGGAAGCCTTTATTTTGCAAGCGGATTGCATGAAAATTGTCTTACAAAAATTTTGTTTGGCTTCTGGACAAAAAATTAATTTCTCCAAATCTCAATTCTTTTTCTCATCAAATGTAACAGATTCTCTTCGCGATAGTTTGGCTAACAGGCTAGGGATTTAGATTACAACTCAATTAGGTTCATACTTGGAGTTCCCTTGATACATGATCAAATCTTCAGCAACAGTTATAGCTTTCTTATAGTTAAATTTCAGTGAAAGTTGAGCGATTGGAAGCAGAACCCTCTTGATGGCATCTCAAATTCTTTTGATTCAGATAGTACTTAGTACCATCTCGAATTATTGCATGAAAACTTCAAAAATTACCAATTAAAATCTTGAATGACTTAGAACTGGTGTGTGGCAAGTTCCATTGAGCAAAACATGATTCTAAAAGACATAATCATATGGTGAGCTAGAAGAATATATGCAAAAGCAAGGATTTTGGTGGTTTGGGGATTGAGTCTTTGAAGTTGGTTAACCAGGTTTCTCTAATAAGATTAGGATGGGGTTTGTTGACAGAAAAAGGCAGACTTTGGTCTAGTCTTTTGTTGGCTAAATATGGTAATCTTCTAACCTGTTTAGCTCGAAACAAATCTAGACCCATGCCCCATACCTGGCAAAGTGTACTTCACGGTTGTAATCTTCTGCTGAACAAAATGGAGTGGATAGTTGGAGATGGAACTTCAGTATCCTTTTAGCATGGTACATGGCTTGAGGTTAAGCCCCTTGTTCAAATGACTCATCAATCACTACAGCTACCTCTAGAGGAATGGCAAAAAAGAGTCAAGGATTATACATGATCAAATCTTCAACAAAAGTTATAACTTTCCTATAGTTAAATTTCAGCGGAAGTTGAGCGGTTGGAAGCAAAACCATCTTGATGGCATTCGAATTCTTTTGATTTAGATAGTACTTAGTACCATCTCGAATTACTGCATGCAAACTTCAAAATTACCAATTAAAATCTTGAATGGCTTGGAACTAGTGTGCCGTAAGTTCCATTGGGGAAAGCATGATTCTAAAAGACATAATCATATTATGAGCTGAAAGAATATATACAGAAGCAAGGATTTTGGTGGTTTGGGGATAGAGTCTTTGAAGTTGGTTAATCGGGTTTCTCTAGCAAGATTGGGATGGAGTTGTAGACAGAAAAGGGCAGACTTTGGCCTAATCTTTTGTTGGCTAAATATGGTAATCCTTTAACTTGTTTAGCTCATCTAGATCCATGTCCCATACTTGGCAACATGTACTTCATGGTTGTAATCTTTTACTGAACAGAATGGAGTGGATAGTTGGAAATGGAACTTTAGTATCCTTTTAGCATGATACATGGCTTGAGGCTAAACAACTTATTCAAATGACTCCTCAACCGCTACAGCTATCTTTAGAAGAGTTCTATAAAAGAGTCAAGGATGATTACGGTCATCACCAGGGATGGAGGATGTCGCAGCTGAATTCAGATTTGACTCGGGTAGTTTGGGATAAATTGCAGGTTGCAGTGCTTTACCCAAAAGAATCAGACAAGCCAAGATGGAGTATTTCTAGTAGTGGTATATTTACATCCAAGTCTTTATACAAAGATTTGGATCGAGCAGACTCAGTTTCTTTTGATCCAAAATGGCGTAAAGTGTGGTCTTTCAAAGATCCACTTTGATATTCAACGTTTCTTTGGTTAGATTGCAAAGATTGTCTCAAAATCAAGTCCTTCCTTTTTAGACCTTAGATCATAAATGAAGCTCGATGTAATCGATGTTCCTGTGGGGTGGAATCGGGACTTCATGCAGTACGTAACTGTAAAGTCAATAGAGATATCTGGCTCTATTTATTACCTCCTCCCTATTATTGGGTATTCTTTGATGAATGACATATTTCCTCATGGATTAACAAAAACTTGTGTATGGATTGGGGTGATATTCAAAATAATTTGGAGTGGCCTCTTATTTTTCGAGTCACATGCTCCCTACTATGGTTTTAGCGTAATGTTTATTTGTATGAAGCTGAATTTTGTTTACCCAAAATCGATATTTATTTACAATATATTTTAGGTAGAGTCTCTAAATATTAATTTTTTAGAAGCTAAGCATGGCTATCTAGCCTATCGCCTGCGTTAGGCAGGTTTCGAACCGTTGACGTTAAGGAACACAGCGACTTAAGCTTGGTTCTGATACCAACTCGACCAAAAGTTATAGCTGATGGTGTAACTCAAGATACTTCCACTTAAGCCCTACGCACTTTACCACGCTCCGAATGGCTATCTAGCCTACTACTTGACCAAAAGCTATAGTTGATGGTGTAGTTTAGGATACTTCCACTTAAGTCCTACGCACTCCACCACGTTATGCATGGCTATCTAGCCTACCGCCTGCGTTACGCAAGTTTCGAACCATCGACATTAAGGAACGCAGCGACTTAAGCTTGGTTCTGATAGCTTTTGGTCGAGTTTACTCGACCAAAAGTTATAGCTGATGGTGTAGCTCAGGATACTTCCACTTAAACCCTACGCACTCCACCACACTCCGCATGGCTATCTAGCCTACCGCCTGCGTTATGCAAGTTTTGAACCATTGACATTAAGGAACGCAGCGACTTAAGCTTGGCTCTAATACCAACTCGACCAAAAGTTATAGCTGATGGTGTAGCTCAGGATACTTCCACTTAAACCCTATGCACTCTACTCGACCAAAAGTTATAGCTGATAGTGTAGCTCCTGTTTCGAACCGTCTACATTAAGGAACGTAGCGACTTAAGCTTAAGTCTGATACCAATTCGACCAAAAGTTATAGTTGATGGTGTAGCTCAGGATACTTCCACTTAAACCCTATGCATTCCACACGCTCCGAAAGTTATAGCTGATGGTGTAGTTCAAGATATTTCCACTTAAGCCCTACGCACATCTAGCCTACCGCCTGCGTTAGGCAGGTTTCGAACCGTCGACATTAAGGAACGCAACGACTTAAGTTTGGCTCTGATACCAACTCAACCAAAAGCTATAGCTGATGGTGTAGCTCAAGATACTTCCACTTAAGCCATTCAATTCTAATGATATATACAATTTAAAATTTATAAGATAATTTTTTTATAATATGGTATATTTATCCATATATATAATGTATAAAGTTTCCATTCTATCATGTAACAGTTTTTTCAAAAATATTAAGTAGGAAGATAAATTCCCAATTAATCTTAATAAATATGAGGTGCAATTTGTTTTGAATTGATCAAATTAAATTGGTTCATCTTGCATATTGTATAGAGGAAAAAAGAATTCTGTAGACCTAAGAACTTTTTGTTCATTTTGGAATTAGGTAAATTTTGGTTTACAATTGAATCCAATTACGTAGGAGAACAGCACAAATATCAGTAAATTGCTGTTTCATATTGCAATTGAAGTCGCAATTATGATCGGTGTTATAACTGGTGAGAAACGACATAGTTTAGACTCAGCGAATTTTCTCAACAAGACTTATCTAGATATTATCTTATTTGAGTTCGAATTATTGTTAATGCTAAGATAAATGACTAAATAGATTATCTTGATGTTTGTTAGATAGATTTAAATTCTATCTTATCTATTGTTAGAGTCTGAATATAAATCTTAGAAATAGGATGTCAATGATCAAGGTGTCTAAAGGTTATTTAAACGACATCAACTAGCAAGGATTATGTACTCAAGCCGCAAAGAAAGATCCAACAAAGTACCACAACTCTAAAATGATCTTTTATCTCTAAAGGTCATTATAATCGTTGAAGATCAAGTTGGTGAAAGAAAAGCATCACCATTGTTCATCACCACATCCTTCGGGAGAAGGAATTTCTTAATCGAGTCAAGAATAAGTTCTTTGGGAGAAAGAATGTAACTAGATCGGGAGGATCAATCATTGGAGGGATTCCAAACTTGAAGAATTACAAAGGATTGTAAATTTTTTTGCTGTTGATTGAATTCACGAATGTTCAATCAAGTTTTGTAAATCCTCATTGCAAACTTGTATTGGATTCAAAGGTGGAAATTAAGCTAGACGAAGACGAAGGCCCCCAGAGTAGGCATAACTAGACTTGATTAATAAACGTTGCATGTTAAGTACTCTTTTATATTTTAGCACTATTTTATTTTTTAACTAACAAGTTATAACTCTACGTAAAGTTATAATAGTGAAAAGAGTTACAACTCATAACTACGTCAAACTTCTCTCAAGCACTCAATTACATAATTAAAAGAACGTGGTAATATTTTCTTAATTCAACTACTTTAAATTGAAATATCCATTTCATTGATTTCTCAATTTAAGCAAGAGAAAGAAAGGATGTTTTTGCCCCATTAATGGGGGTACAAGCTACAGACAAATATTAACTCTTTCCCACTAGTTTTATATATATTTAGTATATTTTTTTTTATAATAGGACTCAACTCAAAAAGGTATTGATGGTATATTTAATAATATATAATTGAAGTAGGGAAGAATAATAAATAACATTCAAACTAATAACCTCTTTTATAGATTATACAAAATTGATGATTCAAAAAATAGCATATTTTCGTAGTCAAAATAACAAAATAGTCGTTAATCAAATTACAAGGAAATTAAAACAAGAAACAATAATAATGAAACAGTTTGATAAAATAATTTATAACTTATGTAAAAAAAAAAAATTCTAGAGAAATTAGCTGTTATGGGACATGACCTTTGATCAATTTGTCCTTAACTTTTTTTTTTTTTTTTTTTAACTTGGTCCTTCTAACCATATTCTTTTAAAAAAAAATCAAATTAATGACCACTTAACTAAATTAACAAGAGCAAATACAATACTACACTATTCAAATAGTCAAAAACGGATATTAAATCAGGTTTGTGACTCGGTTAAATTCCATTTTTTTTCTAAGTTAGAAACCAACATTTAGCTCAACAAGATTTTTAGTTAATAGAATATTGTAGTACTGAATTTGCCCATTAATTTGGTTAGAAAGTTGTTAACTGAACTTTTCGAGTAATTTTTTTTCAAGAATACGATTAGCAGGATCAACTTTTCTAATCATAATTATTTGAGGATCAATATAGCCAAAAAAATATTAAGAACCAAAGCATAAAACTGACCAAATATTAGGTTATAAAATATTCAAAAACTCAAAAAGTCTAAACATGAAGGAAAGTGTGATATATATTTATATGTTATTCTATTAAGCCCCCTTAGGCCCCTTTAAACGAGGACTGAGTTAGACTTAGGCCCTTTACTTGAAGGGTTTATAAAATGGAGCCCCACTCGCCTAGAGTTCAAGGTCGACTCATAATCCTCATATATTATTATTTTTTCAAAAAAATATATATATATTAAAAAAAAAAATTTTTCCTAAAACACAACAACTATTCATAAAACACAAATGAATTCAAACAATTAATATAAAAAAAAATAATTAAATTTCAGATTCAATATTTCAACTCAATATTCAAAACAAAATTTCATATAATACAGAAATAATACAAGAAACAAGTTATAGTCTTTGCATGTTTATAATTTTTAAAGCATTACTTTAAAATTAAATCAAACAATCATTAACAAATTGTTAATAATTATTTGAAATTTTTTTAAAAAATCATCAAAAAGTTATTAAAAATAAATGAAAGTCCATGGGCTAGCCCAACCCATTGCTAACAAGCTCCAAGCCCACGCGGATCTAGTCCACTTCAACTCGATTACAAATTACCTTATTACTGCCAATCCGACCCCACCCTTTTAGTTTTAGACGAGGTCCATGTGCCAAAATAATAATCGTATTCATAGTTTGGGCATCCATACCTTCCTATCAATCTATTCTGAATTCCATACTTGGGCTTTTATAGCAACTGCTTGGCCTTAGACGAAATCTAATCCCGCCGTATCATCTTTAGATCTCTTTAAAAACTGAAAAAAGGATATGAACGGGGAAAACTAAAGTTACTGTGCAAAACTCGACTGACCCACTTTGGATGAATAAAAACCACATCTTTGAACGTAACATCGATCATGCTATATTAAAATCACATCTTCGAACGTACCGTCGATCATGCTATATTTTTTGCCGCGCGTGTGATTAAACTTGTCCTGCTGCATTGAATTATTTTATAATTCTTAATTCACTTTTTTTTTTTTATTTCTTCTATAGATTTCTTGCAAGCAATCATAAAAGAAGTATACGTATAAACCAGACCCTGCCTACGCTCCATAGAAAATAATTCTCACTCGAACCACTCCAACTCCAAGAATCACAATATTACTGTTAATTCGCTTGTGTCGATTATTCACACAAAAACGCCATGGCAGAGGAGAGCAATGGGATGGCTGATGAAGCAACAGTAAAGATGCCGCAGATAAAGTTCACCAAGCTCTTCATCAACGGAGATTTTGTTGATTCTGTTTCAGGTTATATTAATTATTCTGAAGAAAATTGTTTTATTATTATTATATATATATATAATGCGTGTTCCAACCGTTACCATAACGGAATTCTTTCTCCGTTTGGTTGGCTGCATGAGCACTGTAGCAAGAATTCCATTACGGTAACGGTTTGAACGCGCATTAAGACGCGATACGAAGCACAAAAAAGTATATATATATATATATATATATATATATATATTCAATATGTTTTGTAGGGCATATCGAATATACAAAAAATTTGCTGCTTAAGCGAATTTAATTTAAGAAATTTGTGATTATTAACAGGGAAGACATTTGAAACAATTGATCCAAGAACAGGGGAAGTGCTTGCAAGAATTGCAGAAGGAGATAAGGAAGATGTTGACTTAGCCGTGAAAGCGGCTCGAGGGGCCTTTGACAATGGCTCCTGGCCGCGCTTGCCGGGCCTTGTGAGTTCTTTCTTCTTCCCTTTCACTCCCTTTGTTAGTTCTTCTTGATTGCCAGATGATAATTACGCATTTTCTTTTTAAAATATAAAAAATTATATTATGAACGAGATTTATATTCTCATTCGTATATCTTGTACTTCATATAAAATCAAGTAAGCAAATGGAAAAAAAGAAGTATACATTTGGTAAGTTGTGCGGTTTTGATTCATATTCTTATATATGAACTTCATTCATAATATCATATGTGAACCTTATTATTTATTGTGAAGATTTTTTTTTATAGCTTATTTTAATTTCAATAAACACAAGATACATATGGACCCGTACGAAACAGTTCATTTCAAAATTTTCTAAAGTATTGAGATTGAAAGAACAGTATTTAATAAAACTCCATTCTGTTACGTACCTCACGCGCGGGGATGATTTATTTCAAGCATTCTTTCTAGAAGGTTAGGTGAAATCTGGTAGTGTACAAACAACCTTTTTCAGTCAAATGATTAGGACATCAAATGAATATTAAATCGGGAGGTGATGGAAGTTTTTTTTTTTTTTTTTCTCTATGACCTTTCAAAATAATCTGTGTCCTGAAAAGCCCGGCCGGAATAGTGCTGAGAATCTGAAAGGATTCCCTATTACGATTAGAAGCATGGAGAAACGTTATTTCTTTGTCTGTGTTTTTTCTCCCTCTCTTTTGTCTTATTGCCATTTGATGGTAACGAATGCTAATGCTGAAGAGATGTTTGAACTTTCTGAGAATGGAGATAGAGTTGCAGAGACATTAATGGAAAATTTTGTGATCCACTACGTGTTTCTTGTGGACTTTTTAATTCCTCGAATAATTGAATGTATAAATTTTTTTTGTGATTGGTGGTTTTTTTTTTCTTAAAAATATGAATTTTTCAATATTTAATACTTCCAAAAATATTTTTATTTTTATTTTAAATTTTTTGAATTTAAATCTTTAATTTCTAAAAATAAATAAATATTTATTATAAAATATTACCATCAACGTCATTACTATAAAGATTTGCACTAACTTTTACTGTTAATTAAATTAATGAAAATGATAAATTTGTAACTTATTAAAGTAAAGAACTCTTTGTAAAGCCTTACTAGTTACTAGTAAACAACAACATTTAGAGTTGAAAGGTTTATAATTCGAACAGGTCGATGGCATTTGGGATGTCATGTGGAGGATAGGTAGAGTATCACATTTTATAATCAAGGAGAGGAGTGGATAAAAATAATAATAATAATAACAAATAAAGAACTCTTTAATTTTCAGTAGAGTCAAGGAATATCAATATAGATTAATTTGTTAAAATTTAACTATTTGAAAATTCATCAAAAGTTTGTAAATTAAAAATTATTACATTTTTTATTATTATTCTTCTAAATAATTTACACCCTAAATTTCATTCATATATACTCGATTTAAAAATAAACAAAATTAGAGAAAAGAATTCGTTTATGTAATTTTACTATAAAATTTATTCATTTGCTACATCTTTCATAAGAAAGACCAAAAAGATTATTAAACCACATGATTCGGTAACAAGTAATTTCCTCAGGTGAGGCGGAAGATACTGATGAAATTCGCAGACTTGATTGAAGAAAACGTAGAAGAATTAGCAGCCCTTGAAGCTGTGGATGCTGGGAAATTATACACTTCTCTGAAGGCCATGGATCTTCCTGCCGGAGCTGAGACATTACGTTATTATGCAGGAGCTGCTGATAAAATTCATGGAGAAACTTTAAAGATGTCTAGAGAACTCCAGGGCTACACTCTCCGGGAGCCTATTGGAGTCGTCGGAATCATAATTCCCTGGAACTATCCCAGCAATGTGTTGTTAACGAAACTTGGACCTGCATTAGCTGCAGGATGCACTGTAATTGTAAAGCCAGCTGAACAGACTCCCCTTACTGCTCTGTTCTATGCTCACTTGGCCAAAGCGGTAACTCTTGTCGAATTCGTATTAATTTGATCAATGGCAGTTTCCAATATCTAAGTTCTTTTTTGTTCTCTTTTTCCCTTGCAAAATAATGTTGGAAACTCACATTTTTTCTGTTAGGCCGGAATTCCTGATGGAGTGATCAATGTCATAGCAGGATATGGACCAACAGCTGGTGCCGCAATTGCATCTCACATGGACATTGATAAGGTAAAATTTCAATGTTTCCTAAAGAACCCAGAAAAATATACGAGAATCGTTGTATTATCTTTCCATTGTTATGCTCAATACATACAGAAGTTACAGAGAAACGTGAATAAGGGACGATTATAGACATTAAAACTGAAACTGTTATAATCATCAAATCACAAAAAATGCATGTAATTGACTTTCCTTAATATTTCCCATATGTAATTTTATTGACCATAGTTTTTGTCATGGCCAATTTTCACCCAGGTTACATTCACAGGGTCAACTGAAGTAGGTAGTTTGGTAAAGCAAGCTGCAGCCACAAGCAACTTGAAACAGGTCTCACTGGAACTGGGAGGCAAAAATCCTATGATAATTTTTGCCGATGCAGATATTGAAACTGCTGCTACTCTGGCTCTTCACAGCAGTTTATGGAACAAGGTGAACAAACATTAATTATTATGTGTTTGCAGAGTATGTATTATTATTTATATCGTGTGTTCTGAAATCAATTGCCAAAATTAATATTGTATTATATCAATTACAGGGTGAAGTTTGCGTTTCGAGTTCCCGTATCTTTGTTCAGGAAGGGATTTTTGATGAACTTACAAGGAAATTATTAGAGAAGATTAAAACATGGGTTGTTGGTGATCCATTGGATCCACGCACTCTACAGGGTCCCCAAGTAAAAATCCATTCCATTTTCTGAATTTAATTTTCCCTTTTCATCTCTGATTTGCAAACTTTACAAAATTACAGATAGACAAGGCACAGTACGATAAAATTCTGTCATACATCGAACATGGCAAGAAAGAAGGTGCCACATTGTTAACCGGTGGCAAGCCTTGTGGAGAGAAAGGGTATTATATTGAGCCAACCGTCTTCTCCGATGTTCGGGTACGTTTAGTTTAGTTTTTCAGCTGCAGATTCTCAATGGGTGTGATCAAACAAGATAGTGATTTTAGTTTCTATTTTGATCAGGATGATATGCTGATAGCAAAGGAAGAAATATTTGGACCTGTCATTTCACTCATGAAGTTCAGGTTAGCCCAAAATTCATCCATTTGTAGCTGCATTTTGGCAATGTTGATATCTCTAAAAGCTTAAAATCTCCTGAGTGAGTGGGCCGAATCAAAATTTTCAATAACAGGTCCAACATGTGGATTATAACACAATAATGTGAGAAAGAAGATGTTGATCCTTGATTTTATACACTGAACAAATGCAAAGGCAAACAACATCTAGTAATTATTTTGGGATGAAATTTTGCAGCACCGTTGAAGAGGTGATTAGGAGAGCAAATGGTACAAAATATGGTCTCGCAGCACAGGTGATGACCAAAGACTTGAACACGGCCAACACAGTGTCGAGATCAATCCGGGCTGGGGTGATTTGGATAAACTGCGTCCTGGCATTCGATTTCGATTGCCCTTACGGTGGCTACAAAATGAGTGGTTTTGGCAGAGATTTTGGGATGGATTCCTTGTATGAATATCTCCAGGTTAAATCTGTGATTACTCCTCTCTACAATTCACCTTGGCTCTGAATATCTAACCGTGAAGGTTGCTGTAATTGTCACTTCTAGCTTTCATGGACGGATCTATCCTCTGGAGATTAGACTGAAGGGTTACGTACTTCGATTCTAATCTCTATTTGATGAATGTTTTGGAATCTTGGCGAAGGCTAATCAGCCCGAGCTGGGAAAAAAAAAGGGTTGAAGTTTTTCGATATTTTTATATATTTGTAAACCAGGACAAGATGTGTCCATAAGCCCATCAATGACTTTAATTGGAGTGCATTTCTTCAGAGTTCAGAAAGATGATCCTAACTTCAGAAAAGCTGGTTAAAGCCTTAAAGCAAGTCTCCTGAAAACCAGTTTTAAGTCAATCATCCGATACACACTCCTTTGGTTGAACATAGTTACCCATTTCGGACAAATCATAATTGTTTTTTGATTTTTTTTAAATGTAATGGATGTCCTTATTTGTAAATCATTCTTGGTGAGACGTTGACAATATTGAGGTAATGTTGCTTTTTTTTTAAAAAAAATGTCCTATGAGATGTAAATTAAGAAAGAAAAGGTGAAACATATTTTCTAAAGAAAACATGTAGTATTGGAAAAATATGATTGAAATATCTATTAAACGATCAATAAATAAAATAACTTATAATTAGAGAAAAAAGATGAGTTCAAATGATTCATAAATAGGGATGGAAAAAGTACATATTAGAATGACTAAAATAACCTCATGTTTCAATGCTATATGTATTATTTATTTATATCATTCACTTTCGCAATTAACTTCTCTTAAATTTTCCCATATTTAATTTAAATTAGATATTTTATCGACATATATCTAAATTAAGATAACAAAAATATAAATTTTTGACAACTATTTAAAACATTTGGAATATTACTGTCGTTCTCAAATAAGTAGTACATAATGTATATCCTTTGCTGACGCATTAAGAGATCTCAGAAGTATTTTTTCTTTATTTGCCGTGTCCGACTTAATTTGATCACATCTCGACCTTTCGCTTTTTTAAGAAAGTATTTATGGGATTTAAAATCGATACTTATAATCTACAGGATCCTCACTCCACTCATTAGGATATTCCCTAATGTACAATCGTTAAATTTAGAAAGAAAAGTTAAATTAATGTTTCTGGAAATGACAAAAATTTATCTAATAAACTAGGAAGCGAAAAGTAAATAAATATCGCAACTCAATTCCAACGCTAAGATTCTGTTTTGCTAGATGGTAAAAGATATACGCTACCCTAACTTTTACCATAAAATATTGCATTTCATGTATGATCTATACTCCATATATTATAATAATCTTATAATAAAACTTTTAAAAGATATATATTCTTAAAATTTGGTAATAATTAGATTTTTTTAAAAAAAACAAATATTCTGCCTGCTTTCGATTTTATGGGTTTGGGAGAGTATTCTCGATCAAAGACCTTCATCTTTAAACATTTTGAAAACGACAATCAATGCCGATACAAATTTTCTTGTGTTGATGATTCTTCTTTTTCTTTTCTTTTCTTTTCTATTTTGCCGTACAGCACATCAATCTTGAAGGATATGTTAGACTGGTTCAAAAGTAAAGCTTACATAACGTAAATTGTAAGTTGGACTCACTTTTTCTTATATATATTAACTTTGATGAATGCGAAAGTCTGATCCGAACAATGCTAGTTAAAAATAAAATAAAAAATAAAAAAACTTAATATATTATTATGAAAACTTTTTTTTTAAAAAAAATCTAGCATAGGTATGATTTTCCTATAATTAAAGAACTAGTTGATCAATTGGAGAAAAGATGATATGCACAAATTTATTGCATTACATGGTGTACATCAATTAATGTCAACGTTGGCAACGGAGCGGGGGAACTGCTTCTAATCGGCCTGCTTGAGTTACTTGTATAGAAACATTTAATAACTCTCTTGTCTAATATGGAAAATAATACTTCGGCAATTTTCAATTTCACAGTTATCTTGCCCTCGGAGCCGTTATGGGTGTGGAAAATAAAAGGTGAAAACGTGAGGGTATGGAAGATTGGGGACTAAACAGAAAATTTTCTCACATTTTGGAGGAAAAAAATTTTACTGACGAATTCATTTCGAATAACGCATAAATAGGGGATAGAGGAGTAACTAATTATATTGTGGGATTGGGTAGTACAGCATATTTAAGTATTTTATTACTTAATCATTATTAGTCGTAGTAGCAGTAATTTATGTAATAAAATTTAACAACAAATTTAAGCAACCAGTACTTTTACCCTTACAAAAATGGTTTTGGAATCTGTTTAGAGGTTTCAATCTTGATGATGAAGCTTCCTGTTCTACTTAGATCAGTTCTACTAGTTTTAGGTTCCTATATTCATTGCTATTAAACGATAAGGGGATGTGGAGTTTCTCGGAAAATCATAATTCTTCCGACATTAAATATAAGTCATTATAGTTTTTTTTTTTTTTTGTCACTAATTATAAATCATTATTGGTAATTAATTAGATATTTGAAGGTATTTTTTCTATATTATTCCTCCTTGTTAGATGTCTAAAGGCATAAAATAACATATGGTGATTTACATTTAGTGATGGAGAAAGTATTAAATAAATAAATATTTTTCTTAATTAAATAAATATTTGGAAAGAATTAGACCAACATTTATTAAAATAAATTAGTTTATTTACATAAAGGATTTAAAATCTTTTATTTCAATGTAACCACTTGAAGTGACTTGCGTTAGATTGTGAAGATGAGGATACCTTTTTTTTTTTTTTTCCCCCTTAAATCAGTTATGTCTGAGGCTTTCATCCGTACCTCAATTATTTTGATAGGAATCATAACTCACGAAATCTAAAATATATAGTAAAATCGAATCGAATTCACGACTTGCGTTTTGCAAGTCTTATCTCAGAACCACTTGGAAGATGAAGATAATCGTATAAATATTCAACCCTTTTTTATTAAGGGGTAAAAAACTTTTATACTCCCTCCCTCACTATTTATAAATCATCAATTATCATATTAAAATTAAAGTAATATTTTTTTCCCCTTAAAATGTTCCTATTTATGATATTAAAATAAAAAAAATCAATAAAATATCGAATAAATTAATAATAATAATTTATATTTAATGATAAAGAAAATCAAATAATTTATAAATAAGGAGAGAGAGATTTCAAGATAAAATTTAACAATCGTAACTTTTAATTATAATTCATGGCGTGGCGGCCGCCGGCCGGGTACCAATCCCTCCATCATACCTCTCTCTTTCAATGCACCATTTTCTAATACTCTAGCACTCCATCTCCGAGACGTATATAAGGGAGGTGGGCAACAGAGGCATTAATGGCAGAGAAGTGGACTTCAGTACTTTTAGGCTGCTTTCACCTTTGCAGGCTTAGAAGTCAGAACTCACCCCTGTTCAGAAGTTCAACTCGTTTATCAGTTGACTACATTTGTATTTAAATCTTTAATGTTTAATTTCTTGGACCAACATCCATCCTCATCTTCTGACCGGTGGAACCCAAAGTATCAATTGGTTGCACGGAAACACCGGAATTCACGGACATTTATGTGTTACGTGTACAAGAAGTTATTGTTCTGCTTATGTTTAGATCAGGAAAATTAATTATTTTAAAGCATTAGAAAATCTATCACAAATATCTGTTTATGTGCAAGTAAAATGACGTCGTTTTATTGATGATGTACACAAGTAAACATAATAGAATTCTTGTTTAAAGTATTACTATTCTTTTAATTATTATGAAGTTGAATGAATATTCAATATTTTTTCACTATTCTTCCTAAGTTTTCTTGTTAAAATTTTTTAGGTGATTTGATTAGAGGTATTTGTCTATTTTAATTAAAAAAAGGTTAATATTATCTAAATTCTTAATATGTGTGTGCGTAATTATATTTTAAAGAAAAAGAATGGTTCGATTAATTAAAATAATTTGTATTACGAAAGTGGTTCGATTTGATAGCAAATATAACATCCCCGAGCTCTTTTCAACATATCTATAACAATGCGGGAAATGCATATTGAGGATGACCGTTAAAGGCTGGAAGAACATAACAAATAAAAAAAGAAAATACATTAAATCTCTAAATGGTAGCCGTCAAAGATTTTGCTTAATATTTTATAGGTACCTATTTGTTTGGCATTTTTTGAAGTTCTATTTTGGGTATGGTTTATCTCGGAGATTTGAATAATACTTGTTTCCGGATTTTCTAAGATTTGAATGAAAGATATATGGAGGTTTTCTAATTTGGAATGGAGGGATTAGTTGTTATTCCGAGTTAAATTAGACTGACCATTCCACTAGAGGATAACCTTTCATCCAATAAACACATTTCTCATTTTTATAACCTATAAGTTATCATTTGAACTCATCAATTTTTAATCATAGATGATAGGTCAGATTGTATTTACAAATAATATAAGTCTGACTATCAAATAATGTGATCGAGTAATTCAAAGGTAAGACTTATATAACATAAGTCGTGAGTTTAATTTGATCTTTCTACAATCCCTAATGAAATGGTGAATTTTTTTAATCAATCATATATAAACTTGGTTACATAAATAATTTATCGTGACACGATACATGACAACCTTACATAATTATTATGTCATTTAGTAATATATATATATATATATATATATATATATATATATTCTCAATTGAATGGTGCTATTTATATTTATATTATGAAATGTACAAAATTGAATATTTATTTTATTAAAATAATTAAGTATATATCTTTAATTTAAAATCTCACTAATATCTTCACTCTCTTTTTAATTAACCAATAATCACCATAATTAACTATATTACTTGGAAAGATAATTCAAAAATTTAAATTAAAATCAAAGGTATTTCTTTAATTGTTATTTAAAATTAAAGTACACATTCAATTTTGGCTAAAAATAAAATCTTTATGACTCATATGACCTTTCATGAACAGTAAAATACAAAAATATATGCTGAATATTTTAAATTAATTTTATATATTATCACAAGAAGCATTAAATAAGTACTCAGAAATGAGTTTGATTTTCTTAATGAATGTGCAAGTTGCTCAGATTTAATAAACCAATTAAGTTATTAACCAAATAATTGATTCCATATAAAGTCAACTTTGGCAATGGGCTGATGGGACGGTTTATTCGTAACTTGCACGAAATACTATTTAAGTGACTTTTAATAGTTGTTCCCAAGAAATATCCTTTATTAGCTGCTAATAGTATGCCGGTCCATCCAGGACAATAATGGAAGAGGATGAAACCGATTTAAACCGGCAGCAACCTTTTCAATTCCATCTTTACACGTTGAGTGACTAGAGTCCAAGACGTTGACGAGGAAAGAAAAACGGGAGTTGGATGGGAAAGGAGAAGGTTAGAAATTAGAACACACAATTAGATCGGAAAATAGCTGATTTTAGGTATGAAATTGGCTATTGAAAAAGTTAGTTGCAAGCATGTTTTTTTCAATTACAATCTATATCCATATCAATTAGTAAACTTTTAACACTTAACTTTAATTAGTTTTTAAAACATATTTTTTATATATTTATTCTTGAAAAAATATATAAATTTTAAGAGTATTTGATTTTTTGGAGATGGTAATACAAATATGCACTAAAAGATCTTGAGCTAGAGATTATTTTAACCCTTCAAGACTTATATAGATCGATCGGTAAAAGTTGGAGAAATAAGATGTTGAATTTTTTAATAAAGAGTTTAACAATAATTATGTATTGAAGAAATTGGATGTTTAGGACCTGATCTGAGCAATTTAACCTTTTGGTCCTTTTTTTTTTTTTTGTCTTGTCGGTCATCTAACAAATTACAATTGGATAACTTATCTTACTAACCATTCTTTAAAAAAAAACAAATCAATGACCACTTAATCAAATTAATAGGGGCACATTCAATATTACATTATTCAAACAGTTTGAAATGAGTATTAATTGAAATATTCCTAAATTAAATTTAAATTTTTAACGCAACAAAATTTCATTTATTACTGAGTCAAATATCAATATTTAACTTAATAAGATTTTAATCAATACTCATTTCTCACTCGATTGAATAATGTAAATATCGCGTTCGCTATCTAATTTAGACTCCTCCTTTGATACCTTCATTTTCCCCTCCAAATAAACAATCACTTCAATTTCCCGTGAATTTGCTCAAGTGACCACAGCAATAGGACGGACTTTCGTGAATTTGAACGGAACCCAAAGAGAACGTCTAACACGAGCATTGACTGGATTTGGATTTGCTACGAACATTTATATATTACTCTCTATCACACAAATAAAATATTAATAAAAATCTTATTTACAGTTTTTAATTTTTATCCTTTAATATGTTTTATATATTAAAATCTAAAAAATGTAAATTAAATCTCATTAGAACTTAATCTTTTAGAAATACATGTAAAATTTCCATTGATATAATAGAAAGTAATACACAATTATATAACAAAAAATCCTAAACTTGCCAATGAGCTCTTGTTCTTGATTTTTTCCCTTAGAAGATTTTGTATACGATGGTGATATCTATATTTTACTTTGCAATTTGAATAACTATATCTTAAGAAAATGAAAGGTTATACTTCCTCCGTTACTATTTATAAGTCACTAACAGTATTTTTATCAAAAGTAAAGTAATTTATTTCCCATTAAAATATTTCTATTCATGATTCTAATTAAACTAAGAACAGTAATTAGGAAAAGGAGGGAGACCCAGGTAAGATGATAAAAACTCAATAAAATGACAAATAAACTAAAAATAGTGAGTAATAATTAATGACAAAAAAAAATTTCAAGTAAGTTATAAATAGGAAAGGGAGGGAGTGTAAATTTTTGATTAATTTCAATTTGCCTAATTTATTTTACCAATTAAGATAGACATTTTAACATTTTCAAATCATTTCAACAGGATGAAATTGCAATATATATAGATATATATATATACGGTTTTGCTATGGTGCGCTCCGGAGCGCGCCTTAATGCGCCCTCCGGCCGTTACCATAACGGCAAATT
>JAOXNR010014356.1:0-29364 GCA_028571225.1 Parsonsia alboflavescens
CTTTTGTAGGGATGAATTTTTCATCAAAATCAGGTTCATAAGGTAATTTAATAATGTGTTGTTTCCTACTCCAGAAGTCATTGGGAACATCTGCACATAAATTAGGATTACCATCTGCACATATATATATATATACATATGTATATATAGATATATTTGTATATTAATATGTCAAATTATCTTGTTTGTTATTACGAGATTGAGATTTTATCATTTCAAGCACTCTATTGAATCACAAGATTTGTATCAAAAGAATTAAAAGAATTATATTTCATCAATTTAGGAGAAATTTGTGAGGCAAATTTGATCATTTTGTTTTGACATGGCTTGTCATTTAAGTAACTGTGGTGTTAAATTTTTCTTTTTCTTTCAAAGACTTATTAAGAAGATTTAAATTCGAAAGTGTTATATAAATGAATTTGAACTTATATATTATTATTGTTTCAATTTTTTAAAGCTTAAACAAGCGGAGCTTAAATGAGCCCAAGCTCGAGCTCGAGAGCCTTCCTTATTGATTGAAGAAATGGATATGACCTAAACAAGTCAATATAAACGGGCATAATCGGGACGGAAGTTAAGCCATATGGGCTCAAGGCCCCAAACCCTCAATACTTGAAAGTTAGACTCAAGAAGTCAACAACTATAGGTGAGTAGCGAACTGCTACCACCGACCTCCAAGGTCACCGACCTCCTAAATGAGCTCGAGAGAGGTCTTACCAGACCACGACCTTCAAACAGGTAAGCTCCAATCCGTCTCATACATCTCCCATGCCACGACCAACGGTGTGTGACTCCTAGCAACCCCCATGAGCCTACGATCGCTCGGCGAGACCTCCCAGAAGAGATAGTCGAGACCCTCGACGTCCTGGACAGGTCGTGAAGTTAGTCTAGAGGTTGGTTAGAGAGCTCATAGCTCTCGATAGAGACGTGAATGGCAAAATATCCTAGCCAAGGGAAAGTCCACGATTTTAGGAGCAATTGGCTAGATGTCATATGATCTCACAATTATCCCCATTGCCTACTGTCACGTAATAGAAGAGCCCCAATCAAAGAGGTAATTGATTTCATCTCAATATATAATCAAATGGTAAACAATCTATGGACGGGGATAGTCTATTCGAGAATTTATTACACAAGATTACTCCCAAAATACTAACTTAGGCATCGGAATTCTTCCTTGGGCAATAACCCACTCCGGTGACAAGTTCACTTTCTTCTCAGATTGTTGCACTAGCAGTCATTGCGGTTCAGGGGTGACTCCGAGTCCACTCTTGAGCTCCATCACTTCCGGCACCGTCTGTAGGAAAGACATGCAAAAAAGCTTAGCTTTCTTCCCTACACCAATAAATAAATAAGCCCGATGACTCAACCACAACCGACACTCATTCAGCCGTCGCGATGGGGCAAACCACCTGGCGAGATCCAGTTTTGAATTGGTGAAAGAGTGCCTAAAGGTCCTCTCCTGGTGGGAATCAATAGTCCAAGGTTGGCTTCGCAATAAGAACAACCAAGACCCTTACGATCTGGACCATCTCGGAGGGCTTAAGTGAACCCTCCTCCTCGTGTAAGAAAGGCCTGACCAGAGGCACCCTAATCAAATTGCCAATGGTAGCAACCACAGGCCATAGAGATCCAGGGGACTCGGATATCGGTGCCAATAGAGCTCTTGGAATGAATGGTGGCAGCCTTAGAGGTAATTTCAGGCAGGCAAGATTATATGTCCACAGGTCGTATTCCTATCCCCTCACAAAGAGATCCACAGCCACCTCGGAATCAAGCTGATCGAGTACAACTGGTTTAGCTTTTCCCTTCAGAGGCAAGAAATGAGCCCCAGCCTGAGGAGGGTGGACAGGGAATAGGTCGTTCATAAGAGAGGTCACAGGAAGGAAGAATTCAACCAGTGATCGACCTCGGAGAAACCCTTAACAACGTAAAGGGTTATGACCTACGAGACAGGCTCAACTAAGTCGCTATATCCTAAGGTCAGAGACAGGATGCTGGTCCTGAAGAGGAGGGGAGCTCGCTGCGAACTTCCCTTGGAGAAAGGATATCCTATCGTCAAAGTCTGATCGAAAGGACAAGCAATGATGCTAGGGGGTAGCCTCGAATCCACTGAGAAGAGTGACTCCCCCAGCCAATCAGGGAAGAAATGGAGATCAAGAAGTATAGAGCAATGTGGACCTCACAGAGCCTTCATTGTCTGTGCATAGTATTCGGACAGCTTGGATGCCGACAGGGTTTAAAGATCCACAACTGGAGGCAAAATGTGATGGCATAGGGGAACTACTATAACATATAGATGAATATGTGTCCTATATGGAGATGTTCGAGTACCCTGACCGAGTAAAATGTTATGCTTTTCGGTCCACTTTGACCAAAAAAGCACAATACCTGTTCAAAGGCATTCCTCAGGCAAGCATCTCAATTGGACACAACTGAAGGAGTTGTTCCTGAAAAATTACCAGAGCGGCACGAGATGTGAGAAAGACATCAATGACCTCTTCAACATTAAACAAAAGTTTGGAGAGAGTACGAGAAACTATTACAGTCTCTTCAACAATGAGGTAGTAGAGGTCGAGCAAAAGAACGAAGCCATCTACATTACTGCCTTCAAGCAAGGATTGCAAGGGGGGTACGTAGCCCTCAAACTAGCGGAAGACCTAATGAAAACCATAAAAGAGCTACAATCACTCTAGAGAAGTTGATAAAGGCTGAGGAGATAGCAGTCCAGAAGAAATTCCTTGGTTTTGCCTCAACAACGGAAAAAGTTAACAGGGGGCACCCAAAAAGCACTCAGACCTCAAAAAGAGACAAGAAGGACCTACACATGAAGGGAGGAACTTCAGACAAGAAAAGAAAGACCATCCCCGACCTCATGACCACTCCCCTCAAGACCTCATGAGTTGAAATCTTGGTGGTCATGGAAAAGAGAGGTCTCTTGAAGCTGCTAAGACCTCTCAAAAACCCTTTGGCCAAAAGAGACCCCGCCAAGTTCTGCCACTACCACAAAGACCATGGTCATCTCACGGAGGATTTTTTTGACCTCAAACACGAGATCGAGAGATTGGTGAAACAGGGTGTTCAAAAACCAGCTTGGCAGGAACATCGAAATCTACATGGATGACATTGTGATCAAGTCCAGGACCTCTGAAGACTTCATTGATTATATCAGGGAAACTTTCCAGACTTTGAAAGTTGCCCACATGAAGCTAAACCCCTAAAAGTGCACCTTTGGAGTTTCAACAGGTAAATTTCTGGGTTTCATGATATCAGAGCGAGGCATTGATGCCAACCCGGACAAAATCAAAGGACTGTTGGACATGGAACCACCACGGAATGCAGAACTACTGGTGCAACAATTAGACTCTCCCAGCATAAACCAAGACGAGAGCTTGGTTATAGAGGATCAAGTTGATTGGAGATATCCAATGTACAAATTCCTCAAGAATGGAGACACCTTCCGCAAGGTCCCAAAGAAGCTTGACTAGTACGAAGATTTTCGCCTCACTATGTCCGGATATGAGATGACGAGGTATACAGGAGGTCATATGCATGGCCATTACTCAAATATTTAAGCCATTGAGAGGGACAGTATGTCATCAAAGACGTGCATAGTGGAATATGTGGATCGCACATAGGAGCAAAAACCATCGCCAAGAAATACTAAGGACGGGATACTATTGGCCCTCAATGGTTCCAGACATTGAGAAAGTTATACAGAAATGCTCAAGCTGCCAGCTATGTGGAAACAAATCTCATGTGCCGCCAACAAAGTATCAATCCATTAACACATCAGTACTTTTTGATATCTAGGGCATTGACATTCTAAGACCTTTCTTCAAAGGAGTAGGAGGTGTTCAATTCCTAATTGTTGCCGTGGAGTACTTCCCCAGATGGGTTGAAGCTGAGCCAATGGCAATAATTTCATCGCCAAAAGTTCAGTCATTTGTATGGAGGAACATCATATGTAGATTTCAGATCCCTCGAGCTATAATTTTAGATAACGGATGGCAATTCATTGGTGACCCGTTCAAAATTTTGTGAAAATTACAACATTGAACAAATGGACTAGCTGAGGTCACAAACAAAACTATTCTGTAGGGACTTAAGAAAAGACTCACCGAGCTCGAGAAAGAAGGTCACAAACCTGCTTGGCTAGATGAACACACATTCAGCCTATGCTTTGGTGCAGAGGTAATAATGCCAGTAGAGGTCGGAATGAAGTCTTTAAGATTGACCAAATATGTTGAAGTCTTAAACGAAGGGTCGAGAAGGGAAACCTCCACCTCCTTGAAGAGGTTAGAAACAAAGCAATGAAGGCTAATAGAATCTGCAAAAGGCACGTCACAAATTTTTTTCAATAAAAGAGTAAAGGAAAAGCTCTTCACGACTGGAGAGATAGTGATCAAGAGGTTAGATATGGGGAAACATGGACAATTGACCAAGCTATAAGAACGTTGGAAAGGACCTTATATAGTCCAAGAAGTCCACAACAGAGGGAGCTATAAGCTCACTGATCTCGAAGGAAGACAATTCCTATGACCTTGGAATGCTTGCCACCTAAAGAAATTCTATGCCTAAAGTTAGTCAGACATTACAGACCTCACAAACTTAAAAAGACCTCGCTGAAAGGTGAGATGACCTCAACGACCTCTTCAATTTTAGTTTGAAAAGACATAAATGAAGGATAAGTGTTTCAGAGCTTATTAAGACCTTATTTCGCATTATTTGCCCTAAGCTTTATTTCGTATTATTTGCCTTGAGTTTTTAAAAGTTATGCTCAAAAGTGTTAAGGTAACAACAAGGTTCTTAAGGAAAAGTTGAAGTTGATATGAAAAAGAGAGAGAGAGAGAACAAATGGACCTTAGGCCAGGATGTTTAGTACAATGCAAAAATGTAAAGGGTTGAATATTCAAAGCATCAAAGAAGAATGACTGAAAAAATCCTATTCTACTACAAAAACTAGTCTTCTTCTTCCTTGCAACCTTTTGAATTCTTCAGCTACTTCCTTGGCTAACGGTGGAAAAGGGGCGTATTATCTTCATCTTCCTCGTTCTTCTCTGGAATGACTATTGGGCCAGAGCTGCTCTGACGGGCCTTCTCTTCAGTGGTTGCCTCTGTCCCAACAGCATTTGAGGGACTTGCAAAATAAACCAGTAACATGATTAGATGGAAGTTTACTTGAAGATGGGCAAATAGCTCAGAAAAGGCCAAGTACCTTCTCCAAAGAAAATATGCAGGAGATGAGAGAAAATTTGAGAAAACAAATCATCTCCATAGCCAAACATGGTCATACCTTCGGGGGATATATAAGCCTTGGGCTCGACATCCAGGATCTGTCTCTCAAAGACCTTAGCCTCAATAGCGACCTCCACATGCTCTTTTCCCTTCCAGAAGGGCTTTCATCAGCTTCACCGACATGGGCCAAGACCTCTGCAGCCACGACCTCTTCGTGCAAAACTGGGCCCAAGTCTTCTTGCTCCTAGGGAAGAGGAGAGATCAAATCTAGATGGTAAAGTTGGGCGTCGAATTCAGGGTCAGTCTTTATCCCTGGGTTAAGCTCTCTGAGCTTGTCTACCGTCTCCACGTATAGCCCTATCATTTGGGGTCACAGGATTCCCTCGAGCTTCAACAAGGAGAGGTCACCAGACTCATCACAAAGGCCTTGGAGTTCCCCCAATTTGGCCTCAAGTTCCAAAACACACTCCTTTTGCTGAACTTCTTGATCGATCAACTACTCATTGTTCTTATCAACCTCCTTCAAAGCAGTTAACATAGCTTGGCTATCAGCTCTAGCCCCCTCGATTTCCGTCTTGCACTCTTGCAAAAGTCTGGTCACCTTGTCAACAGAAGCGTTAGCCTGCTCAGCAATTGTCACGACCTCGGTGTTTTCCTTTTCTAGGCAAGCCTTTGCATCCTGGAGCTTGGAAATCAAGGGGCCGAACTCTTGATCCTTTTTAGCCTTCGCCGCTTGCCTCCTCAGACACTCGCCAAAGAAGACATGATTCTACAAACAAGTTGAAAAGGAAGGATAGTATCAAAGTCAGACTGAAACATAACCAATTGAGAATTTATAGAAGGTTGCGGAAACTTACTGCGGTGTGAAGAGAGGCAGTGAACTTATCAAGGTCCTTATCGGTCAGTTGCCGACATATTTCCCGATCAACTGAAGGAGTAGAGAATCAGAGGACTCCATGGCAAGGTCAGGAACCCATCTCGCAGTCCTCCCAGCAGAATGGATGACCAGGGAAGCACTCCCTAACCTCTTCAGAGTGGTAGCGACCTCCTTAGTGGCGTAGCCTGGGAAAGCTAGCTTGGACCCTGAGGTCACCAGAGTCTTCCCTTTCCCAGAGGAGCTCAAGGGAACTTTCATGGTTGGCTGAGAAGAAGGGGAAGAAGAGGAGGTCGAAATCGTTATGGGCCTGTCTGAGGGCTTCATCATAGCGACCACAACATTTTCGATTTGAGGTAGTCCATGTCCTTTTAGCCACCATTTGCTTCCTAATGGCCTGGGAAATAGGAACTTTTGCTATAGGAGCAGGTGTCACAGCAGAAGAGGCACCAGTTGTGCCTCGAGCTCCACTAGGAGGGGCTTGGGAAGTAGCAGACTTGAACAACCAAGATGTGGTCCTTATCGCTGTCAAGATAAAAAAGAAAGAGAGGTTGTTAGCCTACAACATCAAAAACAAAAAAGAAACAAAAATAAATCAACCAAAGGTAGGAAAGCTCCCTACGAGAAGGGGATATCCCATAGCTCCCTTGATTGAAAGGAGGTCACGCTCTGCTGGTCTCCCTAGTCCAGCAAGGCGAAGAAATGATTCAGGCTAGATGGGAGAAGTACACCCTACCTTGACATTATCAGAATTGGCCAGGTCGATCAGGAGGTCCCTATGCTTCAATTGCTCAATGGACAGGATACATTGAAGAAGGAGTGGTTTAGGTTCCAATCCGGGTAAGGTTCGGACAGGATTAGGTGGTTTGGGAGAAGGGTAAAGAAGAAAAAGGGCTTCCACTCTCCTACTGAGGACTGGAAGGGGCTGATTAGCTTATAACGGAGGTTAAATTGAAGGTAGCCTTTGGAGGCACCCTTAGTGGCTAAAGAAATGCCTAGCTTTTAGAAGCTCCTAAAGAGCTCCAAAGAAACTGGAACTCTATAAAAATGGCAGGTCACTATGAAAGTGACCATGAGAGGGATTGAATTTGGGATGAGCTGAGCAAGGGGAAAACCCAAGAAGTAAGCAATGTCAAAAAAACAGAGGGTGAAGGAACGGCAGAAGGATACCTCCCTTGAGGCTAGAGACATAAAGGACTACGCATCCATTACGTTTGTGGTAAGGACGTTCGTCCTCATCAGTGGCGACAATGTTGCCTTTCTCTAATCCTTGTTCCCCATTGATTTCAAAGATGTCAATTGGGGTCTAGAAAAGAAGATATAGAAGGCGCCTCTAATTTAGAGAGCTCTTAAACCTTGCTCTTGACAAGAGGGGCTTTAATGAAAACTGGGGAAGAGTAAAAAACCATTCTCCAAATCAGTAGGAGAAGGGGAGGTAGCTACCTCTCTTGAATGAAGAGAAGGTGTGTTAGACGTGATATTGTGGGTGACACAGCAGACATCTCTGTTTGGAGGAAAAAGATGAAATTTTTCAAAGGAAAAGACAGAATACTCACTCGGTAAGATCCTGGAAGATGAGAAATTAAGCTGTCCTGAGTTACTAGATTCTCAAACAAAAGCAAGAGAAGAAGTTTAAATCAGAAAGCTCTATAAATTTGAAGTTCTTGCAAGATGTGAGAAGGTTTAGATAAATCCCAAAATTTGAAGACTTCTAATTTATATAGAATAAGAAGTCCTTTGGGTTACTGAAACGGGTTGACCTTTCAAAGCTGAAATGGAGCAATCTTCCAAATCTAGAATGGGTCAGTTTCCCAAAACCGAAAAGTCTCGAGTTTCCGAAAATTGAACGGTGAGGCCTTCCAAAACTAAAACGGGGTAACTTTCAGAATTTAAACTGATTAGTTTTCCCAAATTGGACAGGTCAGCTTTCCTAAAACTAAAGAGGCACATCTCCTCTGAAAATAGCCGGTCTAAAGAGAAAAGGCGTGACTCCCTCAGGTGTCACGACTTTAAGATGGTAATTTAGGCACCACGATCTTTGAGCTAGCTGTGCCTAAAGGGGGGGTAATGATGGGAGAAACTAGTGCGACCAAACAAGTAAACATAAATAGGCATGACTCGGACGGAAGTCAATCCAAATGGGCTCAAGGCCCCAAACCCTCAATATCTGAAAGTTATACTCACAAAGTCAACAAGGATAGGTGGGCAGGGACCTGCTTCCACTGACCTCCAAGGTCACTGACCTCCTAAATGAGCTCAAGAGAGATCTTACTAGACCATGACCTTCGACCTGGTAAGCTTCAATCCGTCTCATACATCTTCTATGCCACGACCAATGGTGCACGACTCTTAGCAACGCCCATGAGCCTACAATCGTTCGGCGAGACCTCCCACAAGAGATAGTCTAGACCTTCGATGTCCACAGGCAGGTCTTGAAGTTGGCCTAGAGGTTGGTTAGAGAGCTCGTAGCTCTTAATAGAGAAGTGAATGGCAAGAAATCCCAACCAAGGGTAAGTCCACGATTCTAGGAGCAACTGGCGGGATGCGACATGATCTCACGATTATTCTAATTGCCTACTGTCACGTAATAGAAGAGCCCCAATCAAAGATTTAATTGATTTCATCTCAATATATAATCAAATGGTAAACATTCTACGAATGGAAACAGTTTATGAAGGGAGATAGTCTTTTTGAGAATTAATTACACAAGATTACTCTCAAAATACTGACTTAGGCATTGGAGTTCTTCCCCGGGCAATAGCCTACTCCGATGACTAGTTTACTTTATTCTCATGTCGTCACGCTAGCAGTCATTGTGGTTTAGGGGTGATCCGGAGTCCACTCTTAAGCTCCATCACTTATGCTAAAAGAGTCAAGCTCAAGCCTAGCTATTTAGGCTCTCGAGAGCTAGAGCTTGAGCCTGAGCTTAAAAGAATATAAACGAGCCAAGCTTGAACTTAGAAGATTCGAGCTAGGCTCTCTTTTGCTCATTTACACCCCTAGAATTAGAAAGACTATTTTTAGAGCATAAGAAGTTCATTGGGGTTGTTGTTACACTATATGGATTGTTTGCTTGGGAATGAACTGCATTGTTTTTATACTACCTTTGGATTGTTTTGAAGTTTATTAGAGTTGTTGTTACATCTTATGGGTTGTTCTGAACTTTATTGGAGTTGTAGTTACATCTTATGGATTGTTAG
Source organism: Parsonsia alboflavescens (assembly GCA_028571225.1). Classification (NCBI taxonomy): domain Eukaryota; kingdom Viridiplantae; phylum Streptophyta; class Magnoliopsida; order Gentianales; family Apocynaceae; genus Parsonsia; species Parsonsia alboflavescens. The sequence goes on from JAOXNR010014356.1 coordinate 9,313, forward strand.
CTTTGGATTGTTCTGAAGTTTATTTATGGATTGTTTGAAAATTTATTGTAGTTTTTGTTACATCTTATGAATTGTTTTCTGCTTGTTAATTGGGGTTGTTATACTGTACAAGTTTGCTAGGATTTTTATCAGCCTAAAGATCCCAAACGTAGCTTACTTTGTGGCAAAAGACTTCGTCATGGACTTGGAAAATTTTAAGGTTTGGACGGGCAATGTCCAAATCGATGTTACTTTGGGGATCATCAATAATCAAAAGTTGAAAAACAGGATTACTTTCATGGATGCCACTTTTTTCATGAGTTAAACTTACCCCATATGCATACACATGACTATGTGCTTCCCTTGCTAATTGTTGTTTAGATAATTTTGTACTTTGTAGACTCACTTCAAGTTGATGGGCCAAAACATGAGTCCAAAGCCATGGGAAAAGGGTTTCAAAGGGTATAGTGTCAAGTTTGAAGATCACTTCCTTGAATACCTTGATGGCAAAAAATCCATCCCAGGTGGCGAACCATGGAGAACCGTTGACAAGGTTGTTTGCTCAATATTCTTGGAGACCGTCAAACATCGGTGCATACTTGTAGTCAAACCACTCTGAATATTGAAGGCAACACTAATCGATTCCCTCCAATCAAGGTAGGAATGGTTCCAAAATAGGCTAGAGGAATTGAGGCCAATGAGCAACTTGATTAGGTATCTCTTGGACTAGTAGGGTCTATAGGAAAGGCAACTAGCAAGAAGAAGGCTATGAAGAGACCCCCTCGAAGGGAAACAAGACTATCGGTCGTGCTCAACAATGAAAGCTCTCTCTAGAGTGATAGTGATAGCTGCGGAGCATGGACATTGACAGAAATGTAATTCGTCCTGATCGATGTGCTAGCAGACCTCAGGGCCTTGAAAATCAATGGTTTACGAGAAGAACTTGCCTTAAAAATTTATGCTCATTGAGTAAGAGATTGATTGGATTTGTGGACAATTTATGAACATGGACCATTTTTTTTTCCTGCTGTTTTAATATGGACAAGATGACTATATATATATTTTAACTTGGAACTCAGTATGTCGCAAAATGGTTTAAAATTTATGAGGTGAGAAACCTAAACCTGTTCAAGAGTAAACAACTCATAACAGTTCAACTAAACAACTCATAAGGTATATAAACAATTCATATGACTTTAAGGACATGGCCAAGGACTAACTCCGGAGTAAACAACCCATAAGGCATACAAAAAATCCATATAACTTTAGGGACATGGCAAAGGACAAGACAAATCAGGTATATTTCTATTGCAATTCCATGGACTTTGAATGTAGTCATATCCACACATCATTTCATTTTTGACATATACAGAAAAGACCAAAAAACCTATCCAATTAGCATCAAACCATGTATTGGAGATATAAAAAAAGGTTGATTTGTGTCATCTTAGATATGCACCCTAATTTATTGCAATGTTGTTCATTGGTATTTGTGTACATCATCGTATTTTTCAACCAACTTGCTTACATCTTGAGCATCTCTTTTGTGCTCGAAGACCACTTGACCATCGTCTTCAACATTCCCTCCAGATGGCAGCTCTCCAAAAGGTCTTGGGCATGTATGTCTATTATGTCCTCAACCATTACACAATGCACACCTTCATCTCCTTCGGAACTTATCGGTAGGACTTTTCCAGTCCTTGGTCTTCCGACCTGGCCCCTCCATAGTGGTGGTAAGATAATCTGGCCTTTAACATTTTCCAGTATAGTCCAATCACATGGTTGCGGTAAGGAACTTATACTCCAAAAATATGATCCAACCCATGTTGGGGTCTTATAATACATGGTTGCGTATTTAGCAACCCTGTCACTGCATTCAGACATACTGTAAATCAACAAAATGACCTTAGTAATCAATAAAAGAACCAAATAATCAATAAAAACAACCCATTAATCAACAAAAACAACCCAATAATCAACAAAACTACCCATTAATTAGTAGCATACCTTACGGCTGCCAAGGCATGTTTGCAAGGAAGGGAGAGTAGTTGGAACATGCCACACAAATATGTGCAGTTCATTAAAACAACCATCTCAATCTTATAATTCTCTAAGATAATGAATTTGTATGAAGGCACCTTCCTGGTGCTTAAACGTCTTCTGACTTCCATTATCTCAATGATCATCTTATTGTAATTTTTACTCAACGTGGTATTAGCAAAGCGTACCTCGCGGTGGCACTCATTTAACCATTTCATGTATCTGTCTCTTATAAGCTCAAGCAGAATCGTGATCTGCATTTTATGAGCCTCATGCAACATACTATTCTTGGATTTGGCAATATTTGATGTCATGCACGTATACCGATTAACTGGGGATTTCACCCGCACCCATCTCTCTGGACTTTTCCTAATGAGCCAGTCGTATGCAGTCTTGTTCTCTTGCTCTATCTTTGCCATGTGTCTAACATACTCAGACTCCTTGTAACAATTGGCTGCATTGGTGAATAGAGATATCAACAAAGGATTTGGGAAAAGATAATTTGAACCAGTTGTTTAGGTGATAGAAACACAACCAGTGTGGTGTCTCGTTATTTGCGTACCAATGCATTTTTGCTCATCGGATGTTGGGGTTACGATCTGAAGCAAACATCAGTCCATCAAGGTTAAATCCAACAGCATCTTTGATGCGGACTAAGAATCGAAATCTCTAACATGACCAATAACAAATGCCAACAGATAAAATCCAAGTATGAATTGTTCTGATAAAAAGTGTATTGTTATAAATTGTCTGCATTATCTAATCTGTTTGTTTGCATCTTTACATACTACAATCAAAGAGATATTTCCCCTCAAAGGTGTCACATCAATGCACACTAATAGCCTGACAAATTCACAAAAACCTCTCAAACATGCATTGTAAGCCCAAAAACAATAATGGAATTGGTTGTGATAAGCTACTGTAACACTCGCATATGTGTTTGGATTCTCTACTGCCAATGTATAGAAGTACCATGGTAGAAGTTGGAACGACTCTTTTGGTGCTCCAAAGACAACTTGCATGCAAAGCCTTCCCATATGCATAATGAACCCCAAATTCATCTTTATGATGCTCATGACAACATGAGGGTATATTGCTTATATTCATTCCCTTGCAATCTTGAGGACAAATATCTACCTATTACAAATGAGCTTGCCTTTCTAACTAGGAATTGTGTGACATCTTGTTGGAAAGTATGATTTGGCATGTAGTTTGCAACTTGCCAATAGTCATCTACTGTCTTCAATCTTTTCCCACCCATAATAAAATCACATGGTTGATCTCTACACTGGACAACATAATGGTCTCGATTTGATTTTCTCAGTTTGAAGCCAAAGTTCTTTTTTAATGAATACATCTCTATTTTGGTTTTCAGTTCTTTTTTAATGCATACATCTCTTTTTCAATATTCTTCCCTTGCAGATGTGATTGAGTGCCAAAAATGTGTCCTCGGTTGAAACTTCATTCATAGAACCGAAAGCATTGGTAGGAATGGCCTATCGTCAGAGCTGACTCATTCTCCGATCTTCCTCTTGTATGTTATTCTCATTTGGATTGTTAGAAAATGGGTTCTTGTATGGGTTATTCCCCAATGGATTGGTCCGGGTTGGATTGTTTGCAAATAGGTTGCTCTCTATTGGTTCATCTCAACATCATGGTTATCGTCTGGATTGTTAATGTAACACCCCTCACTATGCCTGAGTGTAACACGCCCCACATTAGGCTAACCCAACACCAAAGCTACCAAAATACGAGAAAAAAAATATACACTAAAATTAAAACTTAAGGTTAACAAACAATACATCATTATTCTTGTAAAACACGCAATATGTTCAACAATCCAAAATACATAGAGATTAAATCAAACAAGTTTCGAGTATGTACATATAAAACAAGATTCAAAACACGCCAGGGCAAGAGAATATCCACTGAGGATAAGGACTCAACTAGCATATAAAAAGAAAGATAGAAGGAAATTGGGGTGAGTACAAAGAAATTGCCCAGTAAGTGGGAGAATATCAAATTTCAGGAATGGAATAAAAATCGAAAACCATAATAAAAATCTAATTAAAAAAAATTGTAAATTGGAGTAAATATCCATACTAAGTTTCCAAACAGAATCTCATATTTTTAAAATCATATTTTCATGATAAAGAGAATGTTATAAATCTCTTTTTCTCATGTTTTTGACATACCAACCTTATGTCTTCCATCACATGATCATGACTTTCAACCTGGTATGAATTACTAATAATGCAGCAATTCCCCTTGTACCATCGCTGTCATGCAGTGAACTCCTCACCTTGCCAAACCTATTGACATAGATAGACGAGATCACTTTATAAGTTAACAGGGTCCTCGCTGACAAAAAAAGGATCATTCCTGATGGATGTATTTACGACGGTCACTGTTCTGTAGCAAATACTCACTTTATGCAATAGGCCGTTGTATATACATGTATAAACAGCAGCTATACTGATGCTGTATATAATCTTTATTTTATATGACAGGCCATAGTATGTTGTACAGTGTATGTGACGGCCAGTTGTGAATAGAGGGTTTTTAGCAATGGTACATGAGTCTTTGTATATATTCTTAATTTTATATGACGGGTTGTGGTATAATAGTTCAAACTGTTATATATTGTGGTATATACGAAGGGACGGGTTGTGGTATAATAGTTCAAACTCTTATATGTTGTGGTATATACGAAGGCTCTTCAGCCTTTGATTATATTATATTTTTTATGCGGCAGTCTTATGACCCTTATATATAAGTTCTTTTATATACGACTCTCATAGAATTAACATATAATTCTGTTAATGCAAAAATAATTTATTAGACAAGAAATTAGTTTTAATCATTGTGAATGATTTAATTAAAATGGTTTTATTGATTTCACCCCAACCATAGTTCGAATCTCCATTCTGAATCATTTGTTTATTTTGACTAATTTAAAAAATATATATATTTTTTGGTTTTTGTGTTTAATTTTTATAAAACTAAAATAGATGCATTTTTTTCCCTTTTCTTTTTTTTAAAGAACTCTCTAAGGTTTTCAACTATTAAAATAATAATAGTAATGCATACGTAATTCTTAAGCATAAAAAAATACATGAATTTTCTTACATAGCATCTCTAACCATTAATTATTGAAAAATTAAATTGACATAAAAGCTTAGTCTCTACAATACAAAAGGGATTAAAATGCTAAATATATTTAAGGAATATAAAGCACTCTAATATTTCAAAACTCTCAATCACAAATTATATGTTAATTAAGTGTTGTTGTATATGCCTAGTGTCCATAGTACCATTAACCATATGTAGATAGAATTATGGCATTGCAGATGGTAACATCTGAAGATAGACTACAAATAGTAGTAGTCCTTGTTGAGAAAAATTAATTACATAGGAAGCTATTGGATTAGTCCAAATCTTTACAACATAGCATAAACATGTGTAGCGAACCAAGTTCTTCCACAAGGTATCTGTATAGTCCATTGAATAATGAAAAGTGCATCAAGCCAATAGACTAGGGGTGTGAATGTGGCAGAGCCAAAAAATCCAGCCAAATCAACCAATAAAATCTTGCTAAAAAAAAATTACATTAAATGTTAGAGTTAATGAATGTATCAAGTGAACCATTAACTAAGTATATCAAAACAAAAAATATTTCACCAATTATCAAAGAGCTTATCAAACTCTCTCTCAAAAATATGTTTCTTATCCATAAGTAAAATATGTTTTCAACAATAAAAAGAAGAAAGAAAACCTATTTTTACAATGTGTCCTGAAGGACATATCTCATCACCCCAAGACCTTTCACTTTCTATTCTGATTGATTATGAGAACACACAAAAACTTATTTAAGAATATTCTTGCTTGTGTTTCTGTTAATCTCTTGGCAGATAATTAATTGAATTCACAAGATTTAATTGTGCCAAAATGGACCTATGTACAGAACAAACCATCCAATTTATGCCAAGAAGGAAGTGATCAAGTTAAGTGTACCACAATGAAAATTAGATCTATAAATGCTAGTAAAGAAGTAGAAGTATTTGTCACTAAAATCATATCAAATTCCGCTCCTGTACAATTCATTATAATGCTTTTAGCCAATAAAATCTCAACTCAACCACATGCATGAACCTGAATTTACACCTATATCAACTAAAGTGGACCCTCTGATTTAATAACACTTGTTCAACATGTATTTGAAAATTTTTACAAAAAATTAAGAATAACAAGACTATGATCATGATAGGATTAGGCCAACAAACTCATTGATACAGAAGAAGACAAAAGAAAAATATAATTGGCCACATCCCTTCCACAATGAACGATGTAAATAGTTTTCGGGGCTTCTCATCCAAAAATGTAAACTAAAAATCAAATGGTAGTAGAGGTATTACAGTAAAATGCAAATACCCTATAGCATTTCTCTCCAATTTACAAAGATGAAATCAAAAAGGTAGTTAAGTACCAATTTAATACAAGATACTACACAAAACAATAAGATAAGTAGTCATCTTTGCAGTAGTAGTACTCTACATCACGTCCAAAATACAGAGTATACCTTAAAGATAATCAAGGTGGTGTTTGAGTCAAAGGAACCAAAGAATCAACGTTTGGGAGGTTTCCTACTGGTTGATGCAACTCTAGGTGAAATGTTGCAACCACCTGAGGGAGGAAATGGGGTTGCAGGTTGAAGGCCCCCAACACTAGTACCTATTCATGAATAAAATGTGTTCATCTCATCCACCACCTGATGATGGACCTCTACTCTCATTTTTGTTCCCAAATTTGCTCTAACTCTCTCAATTTCCTGTTTTAAACTCTTTGTCCAATTAAGCTGGATTTTCTTCATCTCCTTTTTCATTGCAGCCTTGGTATCCTTCCTTTTTGTGGGAAAACTAATTCAACCAGTTCTGAGCAGACTCCACCTACATTTTGTATGATAATTGAATTAGAGATATGGTAATTTTCAAATAATTAATAATAATTGAGGTAGAAAACCAAAGAAGTAGTTGGAGATCAAAGAAGAAAAACAACCTTTAGTTCGTCCTTCTTCCAGTACTTGCATATTTCTTCCTATTGACTTGGATCAACCCTCGAGTCCTTACAAGGAGGTATTTCATCACAATCTTGGTAGGGCTCAAAGAATTCCTTTTTGAGCCTCCATTTGTGGTCCCTCCAAATTGCATTAATCATCTTAAATACCACCCTTCGAGCATCGTGATTGTTGGGCAATGCACTATTTTCCTGAAGAGAAAAGAATGCCCAACTAGTCAACATTTATCTCAAATTACTACTCAATGAAGAGAAACATTTTGTAGTTAATAAAGTCCATATTTTTTCAAATAAAAGATGAAAAGATTGCTCTTCAACTATTTCATAACATAATAACCTCAACATATAGGCAGAAGGGAGAAACATTACTATCCATAATACTTCTACCTAGTTATTTATTCAATGAGCTGGAATAAATTTAATTTCTATACCTTTATCTCATGCTACAGCTGATCCATGATCTCCTTTCGCACATCGTTGAATGAATGGTAAGTAATTGGAAGCTTGTTACCATTCTTGACTAGGACACCACAAGCCTCAGCAAACTGAGTGTAATCATCACCAATGATGAAACCTAAAGCTGACAAAGCAACGCATAGGCGATTCCCAGTATAACATTTGTTGTGTAGCCTAGCAAATCCACGACCTTTCTAGCTTGATGAAGTAATTATCACCAATGCTTAATTAAAAAAGCATTAAAATTGGAAAGATGATTGAATTTCTAAAGAGTAATATGCATGTAATTAAAACCATTTATTTTAGCAGCTCCAATTAGTAGTAAGAATATAATAATATATTCACCTGAGGTCGTGTGATCAGATGACTGCTAGACATTTGGAGAATCGCTATGTTTCTTCTACAATTTCGTCCCAAAATTAGAGTTGACCATGCTACGTGTTTGGATTCTAGAAACTTGTTGGATGGGTGTGACTGACTTGGGGAGTTCGGATTAACCGAAACAGTGCAGCTCTCGATTTGGTGAGTGGTCTCAACACATGTTGCGATTAGGATCCTTCCTGCACCATTTCTATAGGGTGAGAAAATGTAGATGAAGATGCTTTTTTGGGTCCCACTTCTTGATCTTTTTGGTTTTCATTTCCACTGGATGCTTCCCATAAAAGAAATAAAATTGATTTTTTTTTATTCACGATAAGAAAATTTCGACACTTATATCATCAACAATTCTTTTATTTCTTCCAACCTTAAGGCTTCTATTGTTTAGGGCAGAATTTCAAGAGGAAATAGTCAATGCATCTGAGGTTTTTGCATTTGTTGTGATTGAGCAAAATGAGGGCAGTTCAGAGCTCCCTGAGTAGGTTCTTCTATTACTTAAAGAATTTGTAGATGTTGTACCAGAGGAGATGCCACCAGGTTTATCGCCTATGAGAGACATCCAACACTGTATTGACTTCGTTCTGGGTGCTGTTATTCCTAACAAGGCAGCCTACAGAATGAGTCCTAAGAAACATGAGGAGTTGTAGAGGCAAGTGTAGGAATTATTGGAAAAAGGGACATCAAGGAAAGCATGAGTCCTTGTGCCGTTCTAGCCTTCTTGGTGCCCAAGAAGGATGGTTAATGGAGTATGTGCATAGATAGAAGGGCTATGAATAAAATCACAATCAAGTACAAATTTCCTATATCACGGTTTGATGATTTAATTGATCAGTTGCATAGAGCGTTTGTGTTTTTAGTGATAGATTTGAGAAGCAGTTATCACCAAATTAGGGTGCGACCTACAGATGAGTGGAAGATAGTGTTTAAGACTAGAGATGGTCTATATAAGTGGATGGTCATGTCTTTCGAGTTATCTAATGCCTTGAGCACTTTTATGAGATTGATGGATAAGGTTTTTTGCCCTTTTATTGCTCAGTTTGTCATTGTGTATTTAGATGATATTTTGATATATAATGCATCAGTTGAGCAGCATTTGCAACATTTAAGAGCCGTGTTTGAGGCCTTGACAAAGTAGAAACTGTTTGCTAATACTAAAAGATGTCACTTTTTAAATGATTGTGTGACATTTTTTTGTGTGATATTTTTGGGATATATCATATCAGGGAATGGCATTCAGATGGATCCAACAAAAAAAGGAGGCTATTTTGTGTTGGGAAACACCAAACAATAGGTTTCATATTCGCGATTTTCATGGACTGGCTTCATTTTATCAACCGTTTATTCGTGATTTTAGCCTAATTATTGTGCCAATTATAGATTGCTTGAAGGGAGGCCTAATTTGTGTGGACTAAAGGAGTTGAAACGTATTTCAATCATTGAAGCAAAAGGTGACTATAGGTTCTGTCTTAGTACTTCCTGATTTTACTGATGTTTTTGAAGTGTATTTTGATACTTCAAGAGTTGGGATTGGAGGGGTATTAAGTCAAAAAAATAATCTGGTGGCATTCTTTGGTGAGAAGCTGAATGAAGCTAGGCATCGATACTCTACTCATGATAAAGAGTTTTACACAATAATGAGGAGTTTGGAGCATTAGAGGCATTATCTTATCTTGAAAGAGTTTATTTTGTACTCAAATCACTAGGCTTTGAAATATATTAATGGCTAGCATAAACTGAGTGCTAGGCATTTGTAGTGGGTGGAGTTTTTTCAAGCTTTTAGTTTTGCCATCAAGCATAAAGCAGGGGTTTTGAATAAGGTGGCCGATACATTGTGTAGGTGGCATTCATTATTATCTACCATGCAGGTTGAAGTGTTATTGTTTGGTACTTTTGCTGAGCTATATTGGGATGATCCTGATTTTAGAAATGTTTGGAAGCGGTGTTAGGCAGGTTCATATCAATAGTGTTTGATTCAGGAGGGCTTTCTTTTCAACAGGCTGTGTATTCCTGAATGTTCGTTGAGGGAGTCTATTAATACTAAGAGTCATGCACGAGGTTTACCATGGCATTTTTGGGTTGATGAGACGTTGGCCTGACCGTGTGAGCATTTTTACTGGCCACAAATGGAGAATGATGTGATCCAATTTGTAGAGAGGTGCAGGGTGTGTCATATAGCTAAGACCAGAGGCAGTAAAGCTGGTTTATATTTTCCTTTGTTTGTTCTAGTGGCACCATGGGCAGATGTCAGCCTTGACTTTGTTTTAGGATTGCCCAAGACACAGCGAAATAAAGATTTAGTGATGGTGGTAGTAGATAGGTTCTAAAAAATGGCGCATTTTGTTCTTTGCAACAAGACCTTTGATGCTTCACAGATTGCGAGCTTATTTTTGCAAGAAATTATTAAGCTGCATGGAGTTCCTAAATCCATCACTTTTGATAGGGATGTTAAGTTTGTGACTCATTTTTGGCACACTCTTTGGTGTTAAATGGGAACCAAGCTACAGTTTAGTTCTTCACTCCATCCTTAGGTAGATGATCAGACTAGGATTATCAATAGAAGTTTAGGGAATTCGTTGCATAGTTTGATTGGAAATAATCCATGACAATGGGATTTAGTTTTGCCTCAATCGGAGTTTGCTTACGACAGGTCTGTGAATCGCATTACAAGGAAGAGTCCTTCTGATATTGTCTATGGTTGTAATCCATTCAGTTAAGATGCAAATGAGTATACCATGCAGATCAAAGAGTTGCATTCACAAGTTCACAACCAAATCACCAAGCAAAACTTGAAGTATAAGCCGCACCTGCACAGGAAGAAGGTTGTTTTTAAAGAGGGTGACTTCGTTTGGATTCAACTCAGGAAGGAGAGGTTTCCAACAGGTAGATTTGGGAAGCTACAGCTTAGAGCAGATGTTCCCTTCAGGGTGCTTGAGAAGGTTAACGACAATGCCTACAAGATTGAGCTGCCGGGTGGTATAATGTCTTGGGATCCTTCAATGTGATTGACCTGTCACCGTATCATTTAGAGGAAGATACAACAGAGGTTGTTGTTCTCAGTGATGACGAGTCAGATTTAAGGGCGAATCTTTTCCTATCAAGGAAGGATGATGCAGGGACAAGCATTGATTGATAGATTTTTAGTTATTTTTAGTTTTAAAGATATTTTAGTGCTTTTGCTTTTTTTTTTTATTTGCTATTTAGGGTTAACCTATATAAGGCATGTTAAGCTCATTTTTAAGGTGGTTGAATATTATTATATTGATTATTATCAATTTAGAGAACTTTGACAGTTTCTTTTTATCATCCTGTTATTCTTCTGTTTAACTGATTTTCTTGTTAGTTTGGCATCATAACTCCTTTGTTAAGCCGTAGTTTGAAGACACACATTACATAAAAAATGAGGTTCTACATCATCCTCACTTTTCCACCTAGGCATATGAGCGCTCACCTCTTCTAGATTATTAAAATCTGTAAGGAATGTGTTTAGTTCCTCAGCAGAGAACCCGTATGATATGATATACAAATCATCCAATTTGAACGTCTCAGGAGAATTTGAAGCAAACAGGTACACAAATATGATGACATAATAGCTGCATTCCACACCCTCGGGTTGATGAGGAACCTAGGAGTAGATAGGAAAGGTGTCACTATAGCAAAATACAAAAATAGCTTGTTCATGGAAAGCTTTTGGGCCACTTAGATCTAGTACAAGAAAAGGTATACTTCTAGCTTAGCTTTGTTAGAGCAGCCCTTCGCACTACAAATGTCATATAGGAATCTGATGACATGAAAAACCACAATCAAAATTATAGCAATCATTCCATAAATGAGTTGAAAATTCTGGTTCATAGTTTGAAATATAGACATACCGTCTTGCTAGTGGTTCAGATGTGATCTCAAAATTGAAATGGATTCTTCATTCAAATTCAATCTAGGGACACATCCAAATTGAGATCAATCCAAGACTTCATGCAAGAGGTTTAAGCTAGTACCATTGATCAAAATGTCTTCCAATATGATCTAATGGTTTGCATTTCTTCAATTCAATTCAATTGCCGTTAGCTAAGCATTGAAAAACTTAAAAGTCTAACTAAGAACCCTAGAAGAGTTGTTAGACGAACACTCAAGAAAGTAGAGTTTTATCCATAAGGATTCCTCTCAATTGAAATAAAAGTGTTGGTAGATAAGTTGTCAAACAAAATACAAATAAGGAACTATTTATAGTTCACTAGTAAGAATCCCTAATTAAGTCTTAAAATAGGTCAAAGGACCATAAAGCCCATACTTAACAAGTCAAATGACCAAAAGATGCAATGAAAAGTAAAGGAAAATGTAAAAAACACTACATTGATAAAACAGAGGTAGAAGAGATTCGGTGTCAGCTTGGAAGGGACCAGCACCGGATGATGGTCTGGATGGCCACTGGAATTTCCAGTAGCCGTCCATCGCTATCATTCAGCTCCAAATAGTGCTTTGTCCAGCCATCTGGTGCGTTCTCATGCCATCTCCGTGCCATACTCGTTTTGCACTGTGACATCTTCTTTCCAAGCCTTCCTAGGTTGCCCAACTTGATTCCTAAGGATCCCATGTGCTTGTTCTTCACTTGACACTCCCTCCTCAAGTCCTTGAATCATCAAACAAGAGAAATCCATCCTTGGTCATTCATTATCCATCAATGATAGTCCTTCAAAGATTGATTGAAAATCAAGCATCTCTTCTCTCCTTTACACAAATGTGATCTGTGCTTACCTCAACTTGGATGCTCTTGTGATTGGTCCGATAGATATAATAGCTATTGGATCACCATCATTCCCCTCACCTCGAAAGGATTCGTTCTTGAATCGGCTTCATCTACATCAAAAGGAGAGAGATCACTAACATTGAAAGTTGAAATCACATTATACTTAACCTTGAAGATCCACTTTGTAAGCATTTTCATTGATCTTCTCTATGATTTGAAATGGACCATCTCCTATTGGTTTGAGCTTTGTCCTTCTAGATTGAGGAAATCTTTCCTTCTTTAAGCAAATTCATACCCAATCACCAACATTGAATTTCATCTCCTTTCTACCTTTGTTGTGTTAATTGGCATATCTTTGAGTTTGCATTTGAATGTTCTCCCTTGCCTCGGCATGCAATTTCTTGACCATTTCAGCTTTCCTTTTGCCATCTAGACTATAAGTTTCATTCAAAGGCAAAAGGGTCAAATCTAGATGTGTGAAAGGGTTATAACCTTACACCGATTCCAATGGAGAATAATGAGTAGAAGAATGCACACATCTATTATAAGCAAATTCAATAAAAGGTAAACATTCTTCCCAATATCTCAAATTCTTTTTGATTATGGCTCTCAACAAGGTCCCCAAAGTCCTATTCACAACCTCCGTTTGGCCATCCGTTTGAGGGTGACAAGTAGTAGAAAAACACAATTTTGTTCCCAACAACCTCCAAAGGACCTTCCAAAAATAGTTCAAGAATTTGGTATCCCTATCACGAACAATAGTTATAGGAATTCCATGCAATATAACCACATCTTTGAAAAACAAGTTTGCAACATTATGAGCATCATCAACCTTGGAGCAAGCAATAAAATGCGCCATTTTAGAGAATCTATCAACAACCACAACAATTGAATAGCCTGCTTTATTAATTTAAAGGTCAATAATTTCCAATAAAAGTACTAGGGAGAAAAAATGAGGCGGAAAAAGTTTGAGACAAGTCGGATAGACTCACCTTATATTTCGAGGATGATTATAGCTTCTGATATCAAAAACCTTTGAACCTCAATGTAGAGTGGCATTGTAAGGTTGAAATGTTCTCACTGAAAGTTCCAAAGTTTGATAAATCACATGTGGGTACAATTATGAATAAATTAGCCACCATGAAATATGATGGTTATAAAGGGATTTAAGGACACATTTCTCATATGAAATGTAAAATTGTTAAACTCAAGGCATAAGTATGGAGATATGAGCCTTTCCCAGTAAAGATATTTTCTAATTCTCTCCCTTCTCCAGTTTAGTCCATTTAAAATTTTATTATAGCATTGATGAGTGGACTTTGAATGAGATAAATGATAAGTGTATTAAAGAGAAGGTGAGATTAAGATAGGAAGGAAATCATTCCATTGATTTTACATCTTAAAGTGCCATTAAAGGAAAAGGAAAACCCAAATGAAAATTTACACCAAAGAAAATAATGAGAGTCATGATGGGAAAATTCACTGTCAAATGCTACTTTTGTGGCAATAAAGAGACATGTGAAGAATATTGGAGCCATAGCAAGGATAGGTTTGAAAGTAAAGATAATAATCCTTCTTACATTTGTTACAAATCAAATCTTGTTTGACTTCCCTTCAATACTTGGTGGATTAATTTTGAGATCATGATTCATGTAACAAATGTAATGTAGGGATTTATTACAAACTGAAAATGGAAAGATTTGTCTATAAGGAATTGTTTTCAAGTAAAAGTGATAATTTTTATACATATCACTTGATCTTAGAGAATGGTTATTAGATATATCTTTTGAACACTTTTTAAATACCTTCAAATTTTAGCTATTTGATTATTTTTCATATTAAATATTTATGGACATTTAGTTTTGTGTCAATTTATAAATTGTTGGTTCAAGAATTTTTTTATTATGGTTTATATAAAATTATTTTGAATCATGAACTTGCACAAACTTTCCTACATTAAAATATTAGTCCCATATGAGATCAAATTAATGGAAGATATTCTTTCTTGTGGCACAAAAGATTGGGGCACGTCTCCAAGAAAAGAATTAAGAAATTAGTGAATAATAAAATTTCAAAAAATCTAGATTTCACTAATTTTCCAAATGTGTGTGAATTGCATTAAAGGAATGCAAAACATACATGTTAAGAAAGCTGCCAAAAGAAAGTCAATGAGCTATTTGAGTTAATCCATACTTCATACTAAAATTTTGAATCTTTGTTCCATGTTTAATTGGATAAGGTATCATATTACCTTTATTTTTGACCTGTCACGTTATATTTAATACATGATAAGTCTCAAGCCATTTACATCCTTGAGGTGTTGTCACAGAGGTTGAGAGACAAATTGGGGAAAAGGTCAAAAATTAAGGTGACATTGGGATTGCCACAGCAGAATAGTATTGCTAAAAGGTAAAAATATACCCATATAGAAATGGTTAGGGATATATGAAAGTTGTCCAACTTCTTCTTCTTCTTCTTCTTTTTTTAATGGGGAGAAGATTTAGGAGTTGTAATGTATATCTTGAAAAGGGTTCCTAGTAAGGTAATTCCAAAACTCTTTTGAGTTATGAGTTAGTACGGAAAATAATTCAAGACATTTACATATTTAGGTCATATAACGACTTAAGAATTGTCATACTCATATGAGAAAAAGTTGGATATCTGGAAAGTTTTTGGATATTTTGTTAATTATCCAGAGAAAGTCTATCTAATGGATATAGATCTTATTACCCTAGCCATAGTACACAAATCCTTTGAAAATGATAATATTAGAATCCCCAATAATGGCAAAATTAGTCGGAGGAGCAACCATTTAAAGGTAAAAGTTTGAGGAATTAAAGTGGACATTCCACTGTCATATTTCTCAATATTACTCCTCAACCTTCCGAGTTTAAATCAAATGACTGATATAGTGGTTTGTTGCTTCATCGTGGAAATTCCCATTGAAAATAAATAAATATTCCACCAAGTTTAAAGCTTTGAGAAAATTTCAAAAGGTAAGAAAACTGCAATTTCAATTGATTATCTGGTATATCTATAGAAATTTGATTTTGATATTGATATTATGAAGGATCAGTTTCATTCTTCACAATCTAGAAGGTAAAAATTCTAATAAATGGATTGATACCAGAAAGAGGAGTTAAAATCAATGGGCATAACTGGCTAATGAGCTCTCAATGAAATGCTCTATAATGGTAAGATAAACGATTATAAATGTGTCTTTAAGACATAACACGATTTTAAAGGGCAATTTCAAATGATATAAAGTCAAATTAATATTCAGGGATTTTATCCATAAAGAAAGGTATTAATTATAGAGAAACCTTCTCTTTAGTTTTAAGAAGGTCTTTTTCAGTATATTTTTCATTGTTAACCCATGTTGATTTAGAGTTACATTAATTGGTTGCGAAAAGTGTTTCCCAAATAAAAATTTGGATGGATAAATTTATATTTAACATTAAAGGATTTTGTCAAGAAAGGAAAATCATAGTTAGCTTCGAATAAAAAAAAAACATTTAGGGATTTAAACAGACTTCCATACAATGGTACATGCGTTTAATGATGTTATTAAAACTTTTGGATTTAAAGTAAATATTGTGATCAATGTATTTCTTTGAAAGTTTGTGAGAGTAAGTTTATTTTCTTAGTTATGAATGAAGATAATATTTTTGCTTGCTAGTAGTAATTTTTGGTTACTACCTGAAATTAAGGAATATCTTTTTTATAATTTTTGAATGGTTGATGTAAGTGAGATTGCCTATAATATTGGTATTGAGATATTATATAACTATCTCATGAAATGTTAGGTTTGTCTTAGAAAAAAAATATATCAATCTAAGTTTGGGAAAGATTTGATATAAGGATATGTCAGTAATTTTCGCACTAGTTGGGAAAGGTGGAAAATTAAGTATTAAATAATGTCCCATAAATGACTGAGAAAGTGAATAGATGCAAAAAAGTTATTATATATCAGTTGGGGGATTTTGGTGTATGCGCAAATTTTACTGTACTAGAATTAAGTAATGCCATTAGGCATTCTGGAAAAGTATCAAAGTACTTTAAATCTTGAGCATTAAAATCCAATAAACAAGGTTTTGACACATCTTTAATGAATGAGTATTTACGTGCTCATGTATACAATCTATGACATGTTCTAAAACTTCAAATCATATTTTATAATTGCAATTTTATCTTAAGACTTTGGGTTGTCAATTCAATTGCAAAGTTTTTGAAGATATATTATAGTAATATTGTAGTTAATTATTTTTAATAAAGACCTCTATCTTTAAGTGTTTGATTCATAGAATGAGTCCAAGAACAATAAGTGTCGATCGAAATGATTAGCATATCACATACGGTTCATCCAATGTTAAGAAGGATTATTTCTCAACGACGTAAAGGAACAAGTTATTCAATTGATTTTTTGAGTAATCCATAGTATGCTTATGGTTTGAGCTGTGTGATTGTGTAATTGACCTTAGTGCAAATTAAAATTTGTTCGAGCTATTCCTATTTCTATTAAATGTGTTACACAATTATAATATTTTAATTGGTAAATCGGAATTATCTTGACGCAAATTACAGGAGTCGTATAGTAAGATTGTATTGGTTATAGTTTATTGATGTTGTAGGGCATGAAAGGGAGTAGTACTAAAGACCTAAGGTATGACCGTTGTGACTCACATTAATGTCCTTAGCTGATTGTAGTATTATGATTTTTTTTTTTGGCATATTATCTTGTTTTAAATCTTGATCACGTGTCAAAAATTTTCATAAAAATAAAATCCAACAAATTGCCAATTTTTATTTTATATATAAATTATAAATTATATTATATATAATTTTTTTACAATCGGCTTAGTGCACCAAATGGGAGAATGTAAAAACCCTTATTTTATTTGCGGCCCACTAATCTAGTCTTTGTTGGTGATGGAGACCAAGGAGCATACATGGCATGGAATAATTCATGGATGATATCATATGAAGATGCTTATAGAATAAAGGAGTTTATGTACAAGAGCTTGTATTTCTAATGCAAGGTTGGAAGATCAAGAATGAAGAAAGCCTTGATGGAGATTGAAGATGATATTAATAATGATTAGGAATTCTTGTACAAAGATCAATATTTCAAGTATAAGCATGGAAGTTTGAGGATAAAAGTAGCAAGGTTGGCATTGAAGCTAGACCATGAAGAACAACTTTAAGTTCTTGACAAGATTAAAGAAGTTCCGCTTGAAGATGATTGACAAGTTGAAGAACCTTGTAATGTATTCAAGTATGAAGACTTATATGGGGGATTAGAAGACATTGCAAGGTTGGAAATTGAATGAACAAGGCTGAAACTTCAGCAAATGTGTTGAGACTTTGCGAGACTTTACAACATTGTTTGAAGCACAATGGTCAATGGAGGCTGAACCAAGGAAAGAACTCAACAACTTAATGTTAGAAGACATCAAGGAGTAGTGATTAAGCAAGGAATCAAGCCATTTGAAGCTTTGGAACTGAGGCTGCATGAGCTGGACAGATTGGTGAAATCTGCCAGAAATTTTCTATTTTGGTCCTCTGTTTTTACAGCCTTGTTATCTTGACTTTAGTTGGATTTTTCTACTTATTGTTAGCTGCCATCGTTATGTTCTAAGCTAGCTTAAGAGGCCTAATAAAGTCCCTAATCATGTTTGGGATTGAGCCTACAAATAGTCCATCATTTGTATTGCATTAGGACAATTAACTTGACAAACATTTTTCAGAAATTTGATTGAATTCCAAATGGATTCAACACGATTCTTGACCAACAGTTGCCAGGGCTCTTTTAGGGTTCTTAGTAAAACTTTAGGGTTTATCAATGCTTGGCTAGGGTAATTGATTTGGGTTGAAGAAATCCAAACTAATAGATCATATTGGAAGACAATCATGATCATTAGTCACTAGCTTGAATCTCTTGCTAAAGTCTTGAGCAAAATTTCAGATTATGAGTGACGTTAGGTTTGGATAGATGGATGTTGAAATTCCAGCAATAATTCAAGTGAATCAAATCAGTTGGATTTGAAATTCAATTAACAGAAGCCCAATATTATTTATTTAGTAGGATATAATGTTTATGGAATTTCCTATGATGGATTGGATTTTCCTACTCCTTATTGAATTCATAAGAATTGATCCTCAATTCTCGTCTATAAAGGCATAGAGTCTACCCCTCATTTGACGTTCTTTCCATCAATTAAAATTTTCACAAGACTCTGTATCAAAGTAGAAAGACGAGAAGCTATTTTTTCGATTAAAGTTTCTATTAATAAAGGGAAAATCATCCAAGGAGGTTCGACATTCAACAAAGATCACATATTTAAAGATAAATTCCTTTATCAATGTCTTCTTACGAAGGTATGTATATTATACCCATATTTTTTGAAGGGTGTAAAACTATTGCTTCCGCATTTAAATTTTCTTACAGTCAAGACAACAACAACCATGAATAATTGTTTGTGGCCTTGATAAAAAAAACAAAATATTCCCTCCGTCCTAAATTGAATGTCACATTTCCATTTTGGATTATTTAGAAATGAATATCTCATTTAATAAAGTAGTAAAATCTTTCTTAAGAAATAGATATTGTTAAGTGCAAAATTAACTAAGTCAACTAACTTTCTTAAAATTTGTACAATTAAAAATGGGATTCCTAACGGAGGGAGTAATTATAAAAGATTTCCATAGACAACACCAAAATAATTACAAAAATTGAATCTAGGACCATTGTTGGATAAAAAATAAGAAGTCTCCAGGGTGATTACCTGATGAGAATTCTCAATGCAAAAATTAGTATAGAAAATGGTGGAAAAAATATTGTTGAGATATTGTAGAATTGATAGGCATAGATTTATTTCGAAAGCATACCTTCAACCCTTTTATAGAAAGGAAAAGATAGAAAATATTAGGATTTGTTATCTCGCTCCCATCTCGACTGAGATTTTCTCATTTCTTACTGGACTTCATCTTCTCCTAGGCACAAGTTTTGTTAGCTAATATGAACACAATTTATACCTTGTTGTGTTCCTGGTGGCAACATGGACATTGTCTATTAGGTTCTTGGGTTAGATGTAAATCGAGTTAACCTATTAAGCCAAATTAGACCCATCAATAATAATAATAATAATAATTCAATTAATATTCATTAAAATCAAATTCATGTTATAAATTCAAAATTTATTAATTTAACTAACCATGATAAATTGTTAACGGTGTAAAATACTCCATGGAATCCCCACAATTCTTGAAAACCAAGTCTCTTGTAATTTTTGGAGGCCAAGTCTCTTGTTCTATAAATATAGGGTTATTTGGATCCTTTGTCAGAGAGAATGACAAGTTAAATAAAATATTCGAGTTGGGGGGGG
>JAOXNR010014377.1:0-29355 GCA_028571225.1 Parsonsia alboflavescens
TGTGTTATGACCTTTGTTCAATGGAACGCCCAATTCCATTAATCAGCCAAGAACTAATTCCTTATGATTTAAACTTCTGGTGATCCGTACCTTACTATGCTGAATGTCCCAACACACAGATCACCTATTTAAACCAATTTGGACCTTATTGCATGTATATGCTACTATGTATAAAATTACTTATTAATATTATAGTCTTTTACACTTTTTCTCAAAAAATGATAGAATTTTTTGGGCATAAATCCCAACAACGATATTGTTGGTCATCTAAATGTGGAGAAAAATAGGCAACCCTACTTTTTCTCCTCCTCATGCAATCATACCAGTTGGGCATTGCAGATAATTTATCGCTATAGAAGGCCCTGGAAGGACAAGGTAGCTTGTGCCATTTTGGAAAACTTGGACTAATGAAATATATATTATGTACCATTAGAGTTAAGATTAAATTTTAAACTGTGGCGGAAAAAAATGAGGCTTAAAGTCTTTGTCTTTACACTACTGAAATCTCATATTTGTTCATAGAATACACAATGAGATATGAAGAGGATGTTATACATTGGAGTGAAAACTTAGGATAGTTGCTACTTGCGAGTGAAAACACACAAAGGATATCTCCAATCAAAGAAAAACTTGTGAGTTTAGAAAATCTAAATACATGTCAAAATATTATTTGTGGTTACAGAAAACTTGTTAACCAACATAACACCATAGAAGATCACTTAATGAACAAAAGGTCACTGAGCCTCCATCTCGACTCTTGAATTAAGTTAGACATTAATTCATTAATTAATGAGAATGCCCATTAAGTCCACCTCTTCGTCTGAGTAGTCTAGCAACAAGACCATGACCCTTATAGAGCTACTACACTCAAACACACTGATAGATACAGCCACTGCCCCCCTTCCCCATCACACACACAGAGTAGAAATCAACCATCCCGAACAAAACTGTCCAATATTCTGTTTCTCAATTTACCATAAGCTAATTGACATATATGTTTACCAAAATCAGGAATATTTCAACTTTTGAATACTTGTAGTCGACACTTACTACTACCTTAATTCATGAATAGAACCTAAATTGCAATATTCACTAAGAATTGCAAGAAAGTGTGAAGCTTAAAAGGATAAAAAAATTGACACTTTATCTAGACAACTCATGATAATTGGAGAACCAAAGAAGCATGACACTTAATTTTTTTTTGATTGAAAAAGGAAAGAGGAGCTAACTTAAAAAATGAAGAAATAAGGATCTCTAAAACAAGATTGTTAGATTAAAGATCTTGGCACTATAGCTAAAATCAACAAAAAAAAAAAAAAAAAAAAAAAAGTTTATGAGTCATCACACTCGTATCTAAAAGACCTAAAATTGACACTTCAACTACGAAACCATGATAATCTAAGCATATAAGATCTCAAAACTAAAATTCAAATTAACACCTATGAGTACAATATGACTGTCAAATATCCTAGAAGAGCCATAAGACAGAACCATTAACAATAAGCACAGTGAAACCATTAACACTGACCTGCAATTTAATTTCAACATGACTTCAAGCACAGTGATGTCATGATTTGAGCTCAGCTAGCTAGCTCCCTATCCTGCCTTTCGTGCCCTCACGCTTGAAGAATGTAACTCAAGGATTCTTAATTCGTAACTCTAGATGCCATGAAATTGCAGCAACAGAATAGATTTTTTGTACTTGGTTGATTGATTATTACAGCAGAAAGGGTTTTTTTTTTTTCTTTTGAATTGCAGATGAGAGAATGGGA
Organism: Parsonsia alboflavescens; assembly: GCA_028571225.1. Taxonomy (NCBI): domain Eukaryota; kingdom Viridiplantae; phylum Streptophyta; class Magnoliopsida; order Gentianales; family Apocynaceae; genus Parsonsia; species Parsonsia alboflavescens. Next base: position 1,773 of record JAOXNR010014377.1, read on the forward strand.
TTTCTTCATTAGAGTGTGTCTTCTTAATTTTCTAGGTTGTGCTATGCAGACAACCTTCCCCCTTTTCCCTTCTTGTCTTCTCTCCCTTGACCAAAAAAAATTTTAAAAAGCAACTATTTGTCCTAACATGAGATTTCCCTCTAGTCAATTTCTTTCTTACTCTCAAAATGATTCCCACACTCAATTAACTTGTCTTTCATCAAGAAGCTACCAATCACTATTTGTAAAATTACAAGGTGTAATGAAAAATATATCAATAACTACTCTAAATATATCAGAAATTAATACGACCCACTGAAATGATTAAAATCACTTAATTCTGGCGGAGCAAGGATCTTGTCCCCTTTGATGTTAACTTTTTGTTTTCAAATAAACATGGGTCTGCCAAACTCCTTGCCATCAAAAACGGTATTTTCCAAAAAGAGTAATTGGATGTTTAAGGAAGTAACCTTTGGTCAGTTTTACGTTTTGATCTTTAATCTATTTTTTTGGTCATGTTGGTCCTCAATCTAATTAATATTGGACAACTTGGTCCTACAAACCCTATTCTTTAATAAAAGTCATCGGAAAGTTCAGTCACAATTTCTTGACCAAATTAACTGGGGCAAATTTAATACTACACAATTCAATTTGTCAAAAACTGGTATAAATTGAAATTTAGTTGAGCTAAATTCATGTTTTTGGCCCAGCTAAATCCATTTCTTGCTGAATCAGAAATCGAAATTTAGCTCAACAGGATTTCAGTTAATATTTGTTTCTGACTAATTGAATGGCATAGTACTGAATTTGCCCCTAGTAATTTGGCCAAGTGATTGTTGCCTTGGTATTTTCAAAAAATACGATTAGAAGTACCAAGTTGTCAAATAGTAATTTGTTTGAGGACTAACACAAGCCAAAAAAAAAACAAACTTAAGGGCCAAATTGTAAAACTAACCAAAGGTTAGATTCATAAATATCCAATTATTCTTTCCAGAAAAAAATAATAAATTATTAACCAGTATAATTTTGTCTCAAATGTAGGTAGGTTTTTAAGAAAAATATTATTTATTTATTTATTTAATTTTTTATCTTTAATTATCAAATTTGACGAAGTTGATAAAAATGATGCATTAATTTAAATACTATAATTTGTTTAAGTTGTTAGAGGTGATATGGTTAGAGGTGATACATCAAGTGAACACTTAGGGTATGAACCTTTCCCCTACACCTTTTTCTTAGCTAGCTCATAGGGTTACTAAACCGTATATATGGTATTGTTTTGTTTAAAGGGGGAGCTGGATATCAAAGTGGAGGGAAAAGGGAAGAAATGAAAAAGGTTGAATTGAGACACGAAGTACAAAAAATTTTTTACCTAGTGCAAAAGGCTCTAGAAAGTACAACTAGCTTCCAATGCTAAGTGTTATTTCCCTTGGCTTCAGAGTTGTCTAAAAACACTTGGGTTTTGGTGAGTCATAATGTTGTCCTTGTCATTTTTCTTTTTTCCTTTTTTTTTATTTTGCTAGAATTGTTTTAATCATTTTTCAATAAACATGTTTAGATACATATATCCCCGATTAGCTTAAGAAGCTTAGTTGTCTTAATTAGTCAAAAGCTTTCCGTCATATTATATTCTTACTAAAGTAATTAATAATGCTATTTTGGGCAAAAAATGTAGAAATAATATGAATATAATAGCTAGTTAAGTTTTCTTCAAAAAGTAATTGAAAATAATATTTTGATCCCAATTCTTGTACTCGGGTGTTTATCCTACTGTACATGAGTATAGGAGTGAATTACATTTAATAATTTATCCTCTAAAATTACAATTTCCTTTGTCAAATGAATTATATATGCCTTAAAAAGAATAAAATTGTCTTATTAATTCTACTAAACCCCTAAAACCTGTTTAACATATCATTTATATCCTTCAATGGAAAAAGCAAATGTCTTGTGGAAGCAATAATGGTATGCAAATGTCATTTGTATCATTACATGAGAATAGGAATGAATTACATTTAATAATTTATATATTAAATTATTCTTTTTACAGTAATTAATTAGGTAATTAAACTATTAGTACTCTTTGCTAAACCTCTGAAATTAGCAATTATCCCTAAGATCCTTAATAGAATAATTAACAATTTCCTTTATCAAATTCCTTATAAAGAATAAAGTTATCTAATTATTTTTGCTAAACCTCTAAAACTTGTTTAATGTATCATTTGTATCCTTTGATGGAAAATGCAAATGTCTCATGGACTTATAAGGGTATGCAAATGTCATTTATATCATTACATGAGGACATGAAGGGATTGTTATAAGGAGAATTTTAATTTTTAAAAAATACATCTCATGCATTTTAAAATATTAACTTTCTCCATAATAAAATATTAACATGAAAAATACAAATATTAATAAAACAAATTAATTATTTTTAAAATTTCATTTATATCATGTCTATAATAGTGTAATAATAAACGAATATTTTTAATATAATAATTTAATTAATATTTATTATTATTATTATTACAACTTTCCCCCCTTTTATTTCCAAACTCCTTCTCTTTTCCTACCAAAAAATCAAGACTTCCATCTCAAGTGGGTCATTTTCAGACACAAGACCAAAGCCTGGAAGCTGAAATTCCAACTTTGAACTCTCAAAGTTTCCAAAATAGCATACATCAATTGCTCTCTAACAAACTCAAAATTCCAACTTCGAACTCTCCGACAAACTCAAAATCTTAAGAAGTTTGTCTAAAGCTCTTCTTCTTCGACACAAGAAATCTTCCAACTTCGGTGACCACTCTTTGTTCAAAATATCTCTCAAACCTAATCCGCGAGTAATGGTGGAAGCAATTTGATCGTTCCCTTGCAATTCGGTGACCACACTATCTACTATCCTCACCGCCACCATGGAAGCAGTTTCAGGTCTATAGTAATGGTATTTGAAAGCTTCTTCGTGGAAGCAATTAATTACCATATTCACTTGAATTAGGGCTACAAAGGTAAGAATTAAGTCTAGATTTTTTTTTTTTTTTTATGAATTCTTGGTGACTTTGACTAGGTTTTTTTTTCTCTTGATTTTGATTTACATGAGAGATTAAAAAATGATGGTAAGGAAAAAGGCTTTATGATCATGAACGGTAGACTGTGGAGAGTCGTTAGACTGGTAGTAGGATTTGTTTGGCAATGGTTTTTTTAGTGGAGAGTGGTTGGACTATGAAGAGTCGTGAATTAGAATTTATTTTTTTTAGTTTTGCTACTGCGCAATTGATCAATCCAATGATTTTTATAATTTTGATCATGTGACATTTTCTTATATTTGAATGTGTTTCACAGATGATTGTGTTTTATGAATGCCATTTTTTATGAATGTGTTTCATACATTTGAGAATTATATGCGAAAAAAAAAAAAAGGGGTTATAAATAATATTTCAGATTTTGGTTTCATCGAAATAGGTGCAAGAGAAAGATCATTCTAGACCTTAAATACATTAACCAACCATAGGACTTAGTTTTCCAGTAGAAATGGGACCCAGATAAAGACAAGTAGAGACATGAATGAAAAAAATATAATAAGCTACTGAATATGAAGCAAGAGGGCTAAAATGAAAAGTTTAATGCAAAACGAGGATGCAGAACGTTCTTTTATTGAATGCTATCTTCATGTTTCCAGGTAAGCATCAACCTTCAATCTAAAGTGATAAAAGTAATACAAAAGTTATTACTACAAGTCACTTTATTTTTTACAATTCATTCATTGGAATACTTTATGATTGCAAGACTCTAAAGTTAGTGTATTTAGCATAAATATGAGATTTGCACAAAATGTTTTCTAAAATTTCTTTGGTAGATGTGGATTCAAGTGACACTTGATCAAAGTTTTCATGTAGGCTAATGATTCTGTTATTGAGTGTGTATTGTAAGTCCTACTTATAATTTATTTCAAGCATTTTCTCTATATCTTGTGAAATCATGAGCAAGACAAAGACACTAATGTATATGTAGTTCAAGCCAATACCTATATTGTTCATTAAAGTTTTGTAGAGAGCTTCTTCATAATTTTTTTTTGTATTGAATTCAATGCAAAACCACACTCAAGAAAGCATGTTTCGGTGGAGATGGATTTTTGAATTAAATACCATTATTCCATAGGGTAATTTATTTTCACTACCTCAAATAAAGTTTCCCTATGATTCCAATTAAGTGGTGAAGGAATAGTGTAATTGATCCAAGTTCTTTTTTTATTTAATGTTCCATCCTTGCACATATCAACATCATCAATGTTAGTGTAACATACAGATGTCTTTGTGTTAGACATTAGAAGAATGTGTTTTCATTTCTTTCTGTTAGTGGGAATAGATTTCTTTTGAATCAAATATAGGTTTAAAATCCCTCTAAAATATGTTTCTTATCTTTTATCAGCAATAGTAAGAGCTCTATGTACTATTAATATGGCAAAAGTTGCTCAAAGATATCTCCACATGGCTACTACATGCTTCTATCCTTTTATTGACCTTGTTTTATATACCTTTTTTAAGGAAAAAAAAGAAAAATTCTTTCATTAGGGATATATGCAAAAATAGTAGAAGATACTAATTGAGGAGTAAGAGGCATCTCTTGTTATTGCTAGCATCTAAAGCATTCTAAGCTTTGTACTTTCTCTTCTTCTTCTTCTTTTATTTTTGGTTTTATTTTAGAGTCAACAGTATATTTATTTTGGTTAGAATTATAGTTGCAATAGCTCCATTTATGCCATGTTGTAGTTCCTTTTCCTAAAAACCTTAAGATGTTATTGCATTTCTGTTAATGCCATGTTTGTCCTTTTAGTATAGGTGCATAATTAGACAACAAGTGCCTTGGGGTTTCACTCCTAACTTGATCATTTCCCTTAGTATCTTCCATCTCTAGGGGTACTGTAAAGTCCATGTAACTAATATGATTGAACCTTTCCTTTGAGAGCACATTTTTCATTTGAGAAATTCTTGGACCCTTTTTCTGAAACCAACTAGAAACATTATTCTAGAACTTGCTGAAATAGCAAACTTCCAACAGTTGACTCATAAACCTGATATTTCAATATTAAGACTATATTGTAGATACCTTGCTTGATTATGAATTTTCGTTAGCCCTTTTGGGTGCTGCATCACAAACCTCTCTTTAGATTCAAACAATGATTGAGTAGCGATTCACTATAATATATGAAATATGCATTTATTCCAGTCTAATTCTAAAATATGAAAATGGGTGCCAGATAATGCCCGCTTGGCAACAGAAAGAAAACACAATACCATTTGGTTAGGAAATTCTTAAAGAATTTAAACTAGATATAGACACAGTTAGCCAACTTAGGACATTTTGTTAGTAATTTTAAAGCTGGATCTTACAAAAAGGGTAAAAAATTTACTTTCCTTGTATATTATTTCATTTTCTGATCATAATGTATAATACTGTATATTATATTTCAGGAGAATTGACATGTGTAAATGGCTAAAGGATAATACCTCTGTTCATGTATGAGATTTCCGTTTTCTGATCAAGATTCATTTAATACAAAAATTTAATGAGAAAAATCCTGACTCTCCTTATATGATACTTTTTAATTTGTGGACAAGCAAATAAAATAAAGATGTCAAAAATATAATGAAGTAACCCTTAGTCCATTGATTCACTTGCTACACAACAAAAGGGATTAGGCTCATTTTTTCCTTTTACAGATGAAAGAGGTTTACCATTGTTATTTTTGAGAGTTGGCAACAATGCTTTGAACAATATAAAGGGATTGTTTTCTCTCAAAAATTCTAATCTTTGGAGGGAAGATGTTCTTTCCTTTCATAAAATACTCTTCTTATAGACTTATGCTGCATCCCCAATGTGTACACAATCAATGTGTTCTTAAAGTTCCCTTAGTTTATTGCACTTAGTGTTAATTTAGTACCCTTTATTTTTTTTAGGTTTCTACCCTCCGTGTATGTCAATTTCATATGTTCTAAAAATTGGTTAGTGACCTTGCAATATTAATGTTGACTTGTTCATTGTACAATGAAGATGTTTGTGACACGAAGTGGAAGGTGTACCCACAATCCCCATGGCAAAGTTGGACCTAATAGTAAAACAATCCTTTGAAAAATCCCACCTATCACAATCTCTACAACTCCACAGTCTATTGATGGAATGTTGGGGTCTAATCTATTTGACAAGTACATTGAGTAAATTCTAATTAAACTTAAACAATTTAATTATTTGATTATTTTATATTATCTTAAACAAAGGCCTCATACATGCTTTGACATTCAGCCTTTTATGAGAGATGCTCCCAGAAAAGAAGAAGAATGTATGTTGTTGTTTGGACTCGCTCTGGTTCCACATATATGCTAGCAAGGATAAGTATCAAAAGTTGGAGTGGATAGCCGGCAAGGAGAATCTCCTTAGCATAGACTATCTATGGGTTGCAGTTATATTATGGTGAATTAAGAAAACTTTAACTTTCTTATTTCTGTAAAGAATTGCAGCATTATTCTTTTTCTATTCTATTTCTCACATTTTAATTGAAGGAGTCATTGGAGTTTGTTGATATTTTCTAGCTTCAATGATAATGATAGAGTGGAGAAATGCATTATCCTCCTAGACTCGCTCCACGCAACAAATAATAACTCCTTAGAGCTATCCTGACGATATTAATTACTTAATAGGTTTAGACTTTGATGTGATCTCAAATTTGAAAGGAACCCTTTCCTTCTTTAATCAAAATCAGAACACTCAATTTGAGATCAACCCAAGACTTCATACAAGAGGTTCAAGCTAGAACCATTGACCATAATGTCCCACAATATGATCTAATGAATTGAATTCCCTTCAATTCAACTCAATTACTTTAGCCAAGTATTGAAAATGTCTAGAGTCTCACTAGGAACCCCAGAAGAGCCATTAGATGAATACTTAAGAAAAGTTGTATTTAATCCAAAATCATTCTCTCAATTGTTTAAAATGTGTTTGTAGGATAAGTGCTTTTGTCTAACTATTACAAAAGAGACAATTTATACTCTCAAAACTAAGAAGCCCTAAGAATGATTAGAAACAAGTCTAACCATCTAAACTAGCTTAAAACACAAAGAAAAGTCATTATAAACAAGTGGAATAGTCTAAAAAGAGTCAAGATTGCATTAAGGTAAAACAATTAAAACTATGTCTCCAACATTATTTTCTGACCTTATCCTTTTGGGTTTCACATTCATGTCCACCAGGTTCTTGGAGGACATACATAAAGCAATAGGGAGGTCTTAGGATGTCACTTCAATGCATAGTATCCCTTTTTTTATTCCCAAGGCAAACACCCAAAATTGTATCGCAAAATAATCAATTGTTAAAGTACTTCTTCCTTTCATGCCTCTTTACTTCTTTGCTTCATCTTATACTCTTAGGTTCCATAACAAGTTGGAGGTGAGGAATGTGGATATCATGTGCTCTTATTCTCCCAAGTCTTTGGCCAATATGCTCCAGATCACTTTAGGTTGGAGAATTTCCCATACTTCGTAGGGATTCCCTTAGCTACTGTTCCCTCTCGAGTCTTTCGGATTTCTTGTTATTTCTATAATTTTCTTTCTTCTTTTTTGTTTAATTTTCTTTAAAATAAATGATTGTGTTTAACTCTATTTAAGCAAAGATTTGTTAGTTAAGTGCATACTGTTTTGAACAGTGTGTCTGTTTTGTTTGTAGCTATTTTATTCAGTCATTTATATTTTAAATTTCATTTATAAACTCATTTAAACTTTTAACAAAATAACCTTATTTGAAAGTGCATTTTGTTTTGAAAGCCATCTTTTTATAATAGAACAAAAACTCAAAACTTTCTAGGTAAGTTGAAAGTAGAAAATTTGATTTATTACTTCCCCTTCCCCTTTTTGTATTCATAGTGTTCATCTCTTTTGATGTTGAGGAATGTCAATACCATTGTGCCTTTTGGTTTCTATCCTTTTGTATGCCATCTTGATCATATTTCCTGGAATAATTCTTAGAGCCCCATCCAATGTTCTCCTTTACATGTTTTCTTTTCTAAAGGGGTTTAGATTAATCTTGCAGTATTTTGGTGTGTTTTTTTTTTCTTTTTTTTTTTGGGTTGAAATGATAAATCATGAAGATAGCTACAATGTGGGACTAAAATTTGTGTTAGTGTAAAGTTTTTTTTTTCTTTTTCCAACTCATTCTCCAAATAAAATGAAATTATACAACTATTAAGCATCTGAATCAAAGAACTTTCCTGCTAATATATTCACAAATGATTTGAGGGATTCACAAATAACTTGAAGTTCAATTTGGTTGCTTGAATTGCAAAATTTTTATTTAGGAGAACCAAGAATGGAATTGATAAAATTCACCATTTAAGCCATATATATAGTTATGATTTTTCCGAAGCACAATTTGCAAAACCAAATAAAACTACACTTTGCAACTATGAACAAAATATAAATATTTGTCCTGAACATGGCATGCTACAAATCTGAATGTGATGCCATGTCCACGTTAATGTACATGCTTGTGTATGTTTTTTCTTTCTTCCTAATATTTGTTAATATCTATCTTACTAATCTGCTTATGGAACTACGAAACAGAAGGCATAAAGGACCTATAGAAATGTGTCCTTCATCCTTGCCATTGTGGTGATTATGTCCTTGCCTTTATTAAGCATATTGTAGACTTTCTAATGGATGCTTGTAGATTTCTCCTTTTATTCAGTGGATGAACTAACACTTTTGCTGTAATATCATTTTCAGTTGACACTAGATTGGTTTACCCTTGATACATTTATTGCATTTTGAGGTGGCCTTACTGTGCCCAAAGAATCAGATCAAAAGGAGGACAGTGAAGGTAGTCGAGAGATTGGGGAGCCTGGATTTGAAATACTTGATTCTTTTAGGTGCGAGCCAAGTCCTAAAAGGGCTTTAGACACCTTAGACAACACTCCCATTTCTGGACTGAATGATATTAAACTCGTGAGTAATCTTCGAATGAGCCTTCTTTCATGTTAATAATTTACAGCAGCTGTTTAATCATAACTAACCAATTTTTTTTCATTTGTTCCATGCACTAAGAGATTGCAAAGAAAAGCCTTCTTCCTCCACCTCCTTTCATTCAGTCCAATCTAGGGGATCTAGTGTCAAGCATAGGGAAAAGTCCACCCGTTATTACAAGATTACTGACCATGATGGAGGTCGTGGCTGAGGCTGCAAGTGTTGCTAGTGACTAGATAATCGCTGAGGCAGTCACACCACGTAGCAGCTCAGTTTTTTCTGTTGGCCCCAACAAGGTCATCCCTCCTCATGATGCAAAGGCTGCTCCTTTGATATCACGTGCCACAATTTTTTTAGCTTTATGAATCATGCAATTAAAATCTATTCTTTATTTCAGTATTACATGTTACCACATTTGTCTTACCTTCTCTTCACTTAGTAATTTACCTAAGTAAACATGAGACATGGAAACATACCTTTGAAATAATGACAGTGAAAAGAGTCTCTTTATACAAGTAAGAACTTATGCATATTAAACAATGACAGTGAAAAGTGTTCATTTTATTTCCGTTACTTATTCATTCTTATTGAAGTTTATTGAGTTTAACTTTATGGTTACAAAGCAGGTGACACCGTTGCTTCCAAGAGTAGGAAAGGTTGTGGTAATGCCAGGTGCCCATCAAAATGGGGTACTAGCAATCACTTGGAAGTTCACTTATCTAGGAAAGGGTGGCATTGTAGTGGTGATTACAAGAAATTCTCAACTACATGCAGGGTTTTGGACAAGTGGGAAACAAGCTCCCACACACTTGTAGATCATTTTCTAATGTGTCGAAGGACATGAAGGATCAGCTCTGGGAAGAGATTAAGGTCTGTCATAATCCTTAAGAATCTTGGATTTAAAACAATTTAAACATTGTCAAACCAAGATGATAGATCATGTGTTTGTTCTTTTTGCAACTGTATGTGAACACAAGCTAGAATACAACTTTTTAGCAAGGAAATTCTCTTAACTTGTAATTTAATGTTTATGTTGTCTAAATTTATTTGGGATACAAGCTTACCATATAGAAGAACTATGCAATTAGAAGTACAATAATGGTGAATTGAACAATTACATCCCTTCTTAAGAAGTTGTAGTTGACTTTCCAGGTCTCTTATTCTATGGGTTGATAATGCCTATAAATTTATCCAACATACTATATTATGTTTTTTTACAGTTAAATACCACGTTGCCAGATAATGAGGATGCCAAGAGGGTTGTGTTCCAAATGATCAATAATAGTTGAAAGGATTCTAAAAGTAAGTTGGAGAAGCTATACTTTGAACCATTCCAAGACAACTGAGGGCTTCCCCACTGTCCAGATGAGAGGGTGGATCCACACCAATGGGAAATTATTTTCAAGTAGAGGAAACTTGATGAAGTGAATGTAATGTTACGATTATGTATTTCATAATGATTTTGGTGCCTTGCTTTTTATTGAATGCCTCAAAAGTTATCATAAAAAATCTAATTCCTACAATATTAAACTTACATAGTCAGTGGCCTCAAAAAGTTTCCTGAATTGTGCACACCAATAGTTTCCCCATGTAACGGGGAATGTTCCTTTTCATGTAATCCATGACCATGTCAGAGCTTTATAAACTTAGCAGTTTTCTTTAGTTTCTTTTTGTTTATCATTCTTTTTATGTCTTTTGGCTTTTAAAGATTAAGAGATAATGTTCTATTTTTTACTTCAAATTTACAGTTATCCTTTGAGGGAATAGGTGACACACAGTTTGAAGCCTTTGTGGCAACAAGAAAAGATCCAAATTCTATCGTTGATGAGGATACTGAAGATGTAATTATAAGTTTGAGTTCAATTTCTTTTGATTTCAATGACAGTTTCTATTAATTTTATTTTTCCAACCATAAACTTGACGTCAATTTCTTTTGATTTTAACTTATGGTTAATCTTTTGCAGGCTCGGATAGAGAGAAACTACTTGGATTTGCCTGACTGTGAGCTTACAAATGCTGCTAAAGATGAGATATTCTCCAGTACAATGAGTAAGGATAGAAAGGGTCTTATGAAGTCCATGGGAAAGGGACCTTCAAAGACTAGACTAAAGGAATCCCATACCAAAGAATTAGCAGGAAAGGTGCCACAATTGTGGGTCAAGTTGAAGGATTATATAGAGTATGAAGGAGCAAGTTTTATGGAAGAATTAGAGTGGGTCAAGGAGGCCTTTAGAGCTTAGATGGAGAATATCATAAATACGTCCAAGTGTTGCAGCCTTTCTACCTGTATCTCATGTTCTGCCATCAAGTGCTACAAATAGTACATCTTCTGGAGTGGCATCAATTGCTCGAATACCCCCTGCAGTGAAGACATACAGTAGTTGGAGCCACTTCTTGCTTTATCTTTTTCAAGTATGCTATTTATTAAAATTAATGCAAATGGTGAAATGTTTGGTGTTAATTTTTAGCTTTGCAAAAGTTGATCCTTTTTTTTTTTCGTCTTCATTGGATGCTATGATGGCATGTCGTGATGGTGGAGTGATGGAGGTGATATAATAAATTGGGAGTTTGTTATTGCTGTGATGGTTGAATGATTGAGGTCACATAATGAATTGGGAGTTTATGGTTGTTGTCAATTTGATGCGTATGTTTGGCTTTATATGTTTCTGTTTTAAAATGCAGAAGTAACTTGGTTTATGTGATGTCACTGTTTTTCTATGTTTTTGTTTTTAATTGATAACTTAGATTTGATGATTAAGTTCATTACTGACTTTGCCTTTTCTATGTTCTTGTTTTTAATTGATAAAGAAAGTTGGGTTTTGTTTTTATAGTCATTTTGTTGATAGTTCAAGATAGGATAACTAGGGTTTTTCTAATTGTGAATTGAGTTACAACTACTAGTGTATTTTATTTGAATCCTGTTTGATTCTTCTTATATTTCTTAATCTTGGTGATTTCTTGTTGGAACTAAAGCAATCTAGTTCTTGAAAGGGGACTTTTGGCATTCCAAGATTATGGTTGGTTTTGTGTTGGTGGTATTTAACATGCTGAAAGAATTGAATATGAAATCCAAGTGTGGCCAAATTCAATGATTTATGAGTAGTAACTGAAAACCATGCTGGTGTAATTTCCCTCTCCTGTTCTATCTTAAGATAACCTTTTGAGAGCCTCAAAATCAAATAGATTTTCTTCATTCCTCTATGATCTTTGAATCCTAAAAATTTGACATGGCATAAATGGACTGAAAATGAAACTAAATCCTTTGAATTCTTCTCTGGGGTTTTTCTAATTGTCAATTGTAGTATTCGTGTTGAAGCAAGTTAATGTTGTTAACAATTTTCCCTGTTCTCCTTCTGGACAAATTATAATATGTTTTTAATTCCTTCTTGTTTTTAAGGCTAAAGTTGGTTCATTTATGTTGTAGTTTGCAGTTCCTTGTTGACAATTGTATTGAAATCTCTCTCTTGCCTTTGTGTTTTTTGCTAGATGTTGAAACAAGTTAAACACTCTCTTGCATTGAGGATAATTTATTGTAACAAGTTAAATTTGATGAAACAAGGCACTCTCTTTTTCTTTTCTTTCCCTTTTTTTTAGTACAAATGGCATGGAGGGATTTCTTTGTCCTTTGTTTTTTGTATTTTTAAAAATTTGCAAAAGGGATTGTTTTTATATGCTATTGTGAAATGTGGAAATTACCTATTCTTGTTTGATTAAATTTGTAGAGGATTTACTATTGTTTTTATATAATCTCTAAAGTAGACTAAAAGTGAAAAACACCTTTATACGACTGCTCGAAAATGGACTGCACAAAAAAAAATTTTTATATATATATATATTTTATACGACGGCCCTAGTGTCGTCGTATTTAGTCAGTTTCTATATACAATGACCCCAGGGCTATAGCATATAGTCGAAGAATATATATATGACAATTTTGAGGACATAGTATATAGTCAGATTATATGACACGATTTTCTTTAATACGACAATCCAAAATATATAGTATATAATTTATTTATATCCTTTGATCCCAAAATCGTCGTATAAAATAAAGTTTATATAACCAACTAATCTTCTTTTGCACGACAGCTAACAACATGCAGTATATAATTTGCTTATATACTACAGTCCCAAAACCATCATATAAAATAAATTTTACACAACCAACCTATTACAATTTATACGACGGTCCTATAGGCATTACAAATAGTTTATTTTATGCTACGGCATATAACATGGTCCCATAGTAAAATAAAAAATAGTATATATGATGGTCATGTATACGACTTTATACGACTCAACATTTGGACCGTAGTTTATTAAGTCATATATAATATTTACAAGGATCTTTTTTTGGTCGAATCTTTTTGCCACGCTTTCATTTGTGACGGTCCAAAAGCCCTCGTCTGACGGTCATATATAAGCTATACGACAGCTTTTTGAATATATAAGATAGTTTCTACTGGGGCCGTTGTACATAAGATAGTTTCTTCTAGTGTAACTAGTACTAGGGGAAATGGTGCGCAAAGAGTCATAATAAAGGACAAGAGTTGCAGGCTGCATGATTTCAAGGGTCAACGGGAAGAACCAGCGACTTGATTGCTATTGGGGCTGATGGGAGAGCTGGAAGAATTAAAGTGCTGAGATCTCTCGATCAGTCATCATTGGTTAGTTTTTCTTTTTCACTGCTTATTAACCGTAAGTTTAACTGTCTTAAGCTCTGGTTTCTGAACTTGAAACTTCCTTCATATTTGCAAGTTCTTTCACTTTTCTTTAATTTGGTGTTGCTGAATTTTGCGGTCTTTGCATATTGTACCATTTCATGAAGCACTTGACGCAAGTGCCTCTCAGCAATGACTATCTGCACATTAAAAAGAGAGAAACCAACTCCCATTTCAAGCACTGAACTTTCATGAGGATTGCACTTTTCCATCTACTGAAGGTCAAAATTTTTCTTTACTTTCCATGTGTAAACAGAAGTTAAAGGTTATTTTGTTGCATTACATTTAATTTCACTATATCCCAATACATATTCCTACAATTGTATTAAGTCATACCGTCCTACAAATTCCTATAACGACATTAAATCATAAAAGGGCTTCATCATTCTGTGCTCATTTCTTGTTTGATTTTGCTGTTACATTTTCCTAGAGTAGGACAATAAAGAAAATGTAACATGCGCAAGAAAATTGAAGAATGGAGCCAAAGGCAATACATTAGAGTCTCGCGGATGCTTGCAAATTGAACACTTTATTGGAAGGGTTAATCAGTCATAAGATTCTGAAGGTGAAAATGTTGTCAATTTGCTTATTCCATCTCCTTGAACCCAAGCTTCCTCTTTCCACTGCCCCAGGAAAAAAAAGAAATTATTGAGAGAGGACTTCTTCGATCATTTTGTACTGTTATTTCTTTGTTCTTACCCCACCGAAGATGTTAAATTATGGGTCAAATCAATAAGAGTTAGTCCTGTTGGTCCCATGATTTCCAAAATTGTTGATATTTCACTCCTGGTAGATTTATATTCTTTGCAGGAATGTCGCAGGCATCTATATACCTAGCCAAGGAGGTGAACGATATGTTTTGTGGATGAATCTATACAGAGATTTGAAATTAGAGTAAGAATTTATGCTGTCTCAATCTTGGAAGGAAGGTAATTTAAAAGGTCAAAGAGTGACTGTTATAGAGTATTTATATACTGTGGATATAATTTTCACATCCTCTTACGTGCATTGGATGAACAAAAGCAGGAGTGATCTTTATTAAGATGGATAATAATTTGTCAAACCCATGTTTGTAGTTTGGAATGACAATGCGTGCATTTGAACAGAAGGTTCAATTTTTTCAGTGCAGTTTTCTAAAGTTTAAAAGTAAAATTTCAATTTTAAAAACTTTAAACATTATTTGGAGAGGATCTGTGACAATCTCAAAAGTTCTTGTAAAATTACAAAATTATCCCCATCTCAACCCTAACTTCTCTCCCACCGTCAAAGAAAAAAAAACCAACGACGGCTGCCGTGTAACTTTCTCCCCATATTTAGAAAGAAGAGCCCTGATTTTTTCTTTTTGTAAATTTGTTCTTCTGCCATCCCCATCAACAAGAGGGTTCAAAGAGATCAAAGAACTCTCTTATAGAGATCAAGGAAGAAGAAAAAAAACTGAGTTAATTGGACTGTTTCTTTTAAGTAGAGAAACAAAGAAAAAATGAAAGAAGATGAAGCAATTTGCGGCATGATGGAGATCAAGGATCAATTATATCATCAATGGAATAAGCACGGAATTCATTCTTTGGCCAGTTCAACTTGAAGATTTTAAATGCAAGGATGGAAGATAAGATTTGCTTGATTTTGAAGCCATCTTCATGGAGATTCAACTTAATGAAGAGTTACCAAAGAAAGATTTCAACTTATGGATGATTCAAGGATTTGAAAATGAAGTTAGGAAGTGTTCCAATGAAGAACAAGCCCTTGGGAGGCCTTGGACATGATGTTGGAAGGCGTAGAAATGAATTTGGAGTGGTGGAAACGAGTTTGGTAAGGAGAAGACTCAAGATTGCACCGGATGGCACGACAGAGTATGACGTTGGAGTAGCAAGGGCTCGAATGGGCGAGCCTTACGGAAACTATCCCTGTTCACCAAATGGATTGTTTTCAAGCTTTTTCTTGACTTTCTTAGTTCCTTTTAGTCATTTGACTTGTTTATTATGGAATCTAATGTCCTTTAACTATTATTCGGGCTTCTTATCATCAAGATTATAAATAGTCTTCAATTTGTATTGGAAAGACAACAAAATATTCTATAAACAACTTTTATATCAATTGAGAGAATCCTTTCGGATGAAACTCAACTTTTCTTGAGTGTTCTTCTAATAGCTCTTCTAGGGTTCTTAGTTTAATTCTTGATTTCTTCAATACTTGGCTAGAGTAATTGAATTGGATTGGTGAAATTCAAATTAATTGATCATATTGGAATACAATCATAGTCATTTGTGATCTAGCTCAAACCTCTTAATGAAGTCTTGGGTTGGATCTCAATTGGGTGTGTTTTGAATTGATTGATGAATGAAGAATTCCTTTCAAATTTGAGATCACAACATCTTTTTGGTATCAGAACTTAGGTTTTCATCAAGAGGTTTGCCTATCTTTAATAGCTTTCTTTGTTAGGGTATGGATCTTATTTGTTTCTTTGAAAATCTAAGATTTATGAATGATTTTGTGTTTGTCCTTTTACAATAATCCTACTACAAGGGCCAATTCAATTTGTTTGGTGATTCTACTTGTTCTTCATCTCTACAAAAAGAAAAATACAAAAAAAAAAAAAGAAAAAAAAAGGGAAGAGCTTAAAGATCTCCAATATCAAAGATTTGAAAATCTCAAGAAAAGAAAGAGACCCATATCGAAATTGTGCTTGATCTTGCTATTGTGAGTTGAATTCTACTTGTAAAGTTGATCAAATTGATGGGTAGCAATTGAATTGTAATCAATTGTATTGAATTGCCTATTTGATGAGATCACACATTGAAGTTTCTCATTATGTTGGCCCAACTCATGAACAATCACATAGAGATTCAAATCCCAAGACTCATCAATAAATTCAAGCTAGTATCATGGACCACAATGTCTTCCAATACGGTCTAATGATTTGAATTTGTTCAATTCAATCAAATTACCCTAGCCAAGCATTGAAGACTTGGGAGTTGGACTAAGAACCCTAGAAGAGTTATTAGAAGAACACTCAAGAAAGTGAAGCTTGATCTAAAACGATTCACTCAAATTTGAATAAGTTGTTTGTGATGAAAAGTTGTCTTCAAATTACAAATATGGTTCACTAGTAAAATGCCCTAACTGAGTCTTAAAATAGGTCAAAAGACTATAAAGGTCATCTTAAACAAGTCAAAACCAAAATATGCAAAGAAAAGTCAAGAAAAACATAAAAAACATCGCATTGACAAAAAAGGGACCGAAGGTATCCGGTGTCGATTGGAATTGATCAAGCATCGGATGATGATTTGGATGGCCACTAGAAATTCCAGTAACCATCTGACTCTATCATCCAGAGCCGACTGGGCACTGTAGAGCTTTGGGTGGTCCTCTATCATTCCATCTAGTGCTTTCTCATGCCACCTTCACGTCACACTCGTTTCGCATCGAGCCAACTTCATTCCAAGCCTTTCTAAGCTTCCCAACTTGACCCCTAAGGCTCCCTATGGATTGTTCTTCACTTGTATAATTTCCACCAACTTCTATGATATCTTCTAACATCCACAAGTTGAACTCCTTCCTCGGTTACTCTTCTTCATCAAGTGTCATCTTCTCAAAGTTGGCTTCAAAGTCAATCAAAGCTTCTCTTCCTTGAATATATCACACCAATGCTTGCCTTGACTTTGAAGCTCTTGACCTAGTGATAAGGTCGGGGGGCATCTTTGGAGTAGAATCACCATCATTCCGCCTCACCTTGAAAGGATTCGTCCTCGAATCGGCTTCTTCTACATCAAAAGTAGAGAGATCACTAACATTGAATGTTAACTCGCATTATACTTACCTTAAAGATCCACTTCATAAGCATTATAATTGATCTTCTCTATGATTTGAAATGGTCCATCTCTTCTTGGTTCTAGGTTTGTCTTTCTAGATTGAGGAAATCTCTCCTTCCTTAAGTGAATCTATATCCAATCACCAACATTGAATTTCATTGTCCTTCTACCTTAATTGTGTTGTTTGGCATATCTTTAAGTTTTCATTTGGATGTTTTCAATTGCCTTTGGCATGCAATTGCTTAACCATTTCAACCTTCTTCTTACCGTCTAGACTATAAGCTTCATTCAAAGGGTAGAGGGATCAAATCTAGAGATGTTAAGGGATTATAACCCTAAACCAATTCAAATGGAGAATAATGAGTGGAAGAATGCACACATCTATTATAAGAAAATTCAATGAAAGGTAAACATTCTTCCCAAGACCTCTAATTCTTTTTTGATTATGGATATCAACAATGTTCCCAAAGTTCTATTCACAACCTCCATTTGGCCACCCATTTGAGGGTGACAAGTAGTAGAAAAACAAAATTTAGTTCCCGACAACCCCCAAAGCACCTTCCAAAAATAGCTCAAGAATTTGGTATCTCTATCATTAACAATAGTTTTAGGTATAGCATGCAATGTAACCACTTCTTTGAAGAACAAATTTGCAATATTAATAGCATCATCAACTTTTGAACAAGTAATAAAGTGTGCCATCTTAGAAAATCGGTCAACAACGACAAGAATAGAGTCCTTCCTTCACCTTAACCTAGGTAAACCAAGAACAAAATCAATAGAGATACGCTCCCAAGGTACATGAGGAATGGGCAATGGCATATAAAGACCATGTGGTTTAAGAGTAGATTTGGCCTTCCTACACATGATGCAATTTTCACACACTTCAATCGCTCTTCATATGAGGCCAATAAAAATGCTGTTTAAGAATATCTAAAGTCTTGGAAATGCCAAAATGCCCCTTTAGGCCACCCCATGACTTTCAATGATAAGCAATCTGCTCAAAGAACACTTAAACACACACAATTTATCCTTCCTAAAGAGAAAACCATCATGCAAGTAATGCTTTTCATAACCTAAATTTCTACAAGAAACAAAGACATGTTTGAAATGAACATCATCAACATAAAAATCTTTAATGAACTCAAATCCAAGAAATTTTTCATCAAGAGTAGTGAGTAAGTTGGACCTCCTTGATAAAACATCCACTACAACATTTTCTTTGCCTTCCTTGTTGATAGGGATCAAGGAGCTACCTTAGCATTGGTGGAGCTATCATGGAAGCCATCAAAGGAAGGTGCATTGTAGATGAAGTCTACGGAGTTGAAGATGAAGTTTATGGAAGAAAATATGCTTATATGGACTTCCATTTCAAGAATGAGAAAACTTTGATGCTAAGGAGCCATGTACTAGAATAGCATTTCAAATACAAGAATCTGGATTCAAGGATCAAGAAGAAAAGGATAGCATTGAAGCAAATCAAGAAAGTTCAACTTGAAGATGAAGCCATGTTTCATGAAGTTAAGCTTGTAGAGGAAGACCAAGTTGAAGAGCATTGGATTATAATCCAAGTGGAGGACTCATTTGAGCAGTTTTAAGGCTTGGAAATGTGCCTAAAAGACCCTAGATCTAGTCTACAAAGAGTATAAATTGAAGGCAAGACAAAGCATTGAACAAAGGGTGAAGAAGAAGCAAGGATGGCTGGAGCAAAAAGGGGATTCAGCACCTAACCAAGACCACTTGGCGTCAGCTCAACAAAAATGAAGAATATGAGGCATTCCAATAGCCATCCGGTGCCCTATCGAGTGAACCATCTAGAGCCGGAAGGCCTCTTGCAGCTCCTTCGCTGTTTTGTTTTTCTTTGATTATTGATACTTTCTTCTTGTTATTTTTGCTATGTTTTAAGGGTAATCATGTCTTTAAACCCCATCCAAGAATTATTAGGATAACTTGGGGCTTTGGGACTATACATAATTCCTTATCTCTATGAAACAAAATAATCCACAAACATGTAAACACTTTGAGTGATTTATTTTTAAAGATCAAACACGATCTTTCATGAGTGTTCTTGAAAGTGCCTTTTAGGGTTTTTGAGCCACTTAATTTAATACATTCAATCACTTTGGAGTGAGGTATTGAATTATCTATCAAATCAAAAGATTGGTTGTTTTTGAATTACAAACAAAGGTCAATCAAATTACCCTTGAACCTTTGATGAGTCCTTTTTTTCTTTTGATTGATTGTTGAATGTATGAACCCTAAAAACCTTCATCCATCAAGAATCACATCATTTTTATTGAATGATGTCGGGAAACATCACTATAAACTCCACCCACTGGGCATGATGTTTTCTAGCTTGGATTGTCTTTTCAAGTACTTGATTGCCTCATGATCAGAGTGAAGACAAACTCCCTTGGCTACAGGTAGTGTTGCCAATGCTTCAATGCCCTAACCAATGCAAACATTTCCTTGTCATAAGTAGAGCAATGTAAAGTACCACCATGAAGTTTTTCACTAAAATAAGCAAGGGGTTTCTTGTCTTGCATTAACACGACACCTGTCCCAACCCATGATGCATCACATTCTATTTCAAAAACTATAGAAAAGTTGGGTAAAGATAAGATAGGGGCACTAGCAAGTTTATCTTTAAGTAATTGAAAAAATCTCTCTTGCTCACTTCCCCATCTATATTTCACTTTAGTCTTGATAATTTCAGTTTGGGGGCTGCAATAGTACTAAAATTGGACACAAACCTCCTATAAAATTATGCAAGACCATGAAAGCTTCTTACCTCACTCATACTTTGAGGTGTTGGCCAATCTTTGATGGCCCTTGCCTTCTCCTCATCAACATGGATACCATTTGTAGAAACAATATAACCAAGAAAAGTCACTTAAGGTACACAAAAGGAGCACCTTTTCAGATTGGCATGAGTTGTTCTTTTGTAAGAATGCTAAAAACAACCCTTAGATGGCTAACATGCACTCCAATGTCTTTACTATGCACCAAAATGTCATCAAAATAGACTACAACAAATTTACCTATGCAATCTCTAAGAACATGATTCATTAATCTCATGAACATGTTATGTGCATTTGTGAGTTCGAAAGGCATAACAAGCCACTCATAAAGATCATGCTTAGATTTGAAAGATGTTTTCCACTCATCAATTTCTTCTACATGAATTTGGTGATAGCCACTCTTCAAATCAATTTTAGAAAAATTCATACTACCACTAAGTTCATCCAGCATGTCATCAAGTCTAGGGATGGGAAAGCGATACTTTACAGTGATTTTGTTGTTTACTCGACAACCAACACACATTCTCAAACTGACATCCTTCTTAGGCACAAGAAGAACAGGTACCGCGCATGGGCTCATAGTTTCCCTCACATAGCCTTGGAAAGGAACCCCTCCACTTGTTTTTGTAGCTCTCTAGTCTCCTCCGGATTGGTTCTATATGCGGCTTTGTTTGGCAATGGTGCTCTCGATATCAAGTCTATTTTGTGCTCAATCCCTCTCAATGGTGGCAATGCTTGAGGGAGCTCTTCCAGAAACACATCTTCATGTACATTCAAAAGAGAGTAAACACCACTAGGAAGAGAATCATGGTAATTATCAAAAGAAGTTGAATGTAAAGAAGGCTTGTACCTAAGTAAAATCATTAGTTTTGAGCCATTACATCCACTCCTCAACTACCTCTCCTTTGCATAAAAACACATTTTACTCTTCTTCCTCATTCTTCTTCTCCTCAGTCTCTTTTTCTTTCATCTCTCCCTCTCTCAGGATTTTTCTTTTCTCACTCTCTTTTTTTTTTTTTACCTCATTTTCTCTCATGTTTTTCTCCTACTCATTCATTTTCTCAAGAATTTATCTTTGATCCATGTAAGCTTCATTAGGTTTCAAGGGAATCAACTGTATCTTTCTTCCTTTAAACTCCAAAGTGTGCTTGTTCTTGTTCCCATCATGGATCACCTTCCTATCATATTGCCATAGCCTTCCAAGTAACAAATGTGTGGCTTACATTGGTACCACAACACTATACTTCCCTATTGAGAATGAGACTCTCACTTGCTTACCAACCTTCGCTTCACTACTATCATTTAACCATTGAAGCATGTATGGTTTTGGATGGTCAATGCAAGGTAATTTCATCTTCTCTACCAAATAAACTCTTGCAACATTCGCACGACTCCCACTATCCACAATGACACTACATATATGCCCTTGTATCAAGTATGTTGAGTGAAACAAATTCTCCCTTTGCAAGTCCTCTTCCTCACTAAATTGAGTACTAAGTAGTCTCCTAATCATGTACATTTGACAATCACCTTCACTAGCATTGAATTCATCTTCATTCCTCTTTTCTTCGACCTCAGT
Source organism: Parsonsia alboflavescens (assembly GCA_028571225.1). Taxonomy (NCBI): domain Eukaryota; kingdom Viridiplantae; phylum Streptophyta; class Magnoliopsida; order Gentianales; family Apocynaceae; genus Parsonsia; species Parsonsia alboflavescens. Next base: position 23,670 of record JAOXNR010014377.1, read on the forward strand.
TCCTTCCTCTACATCCTCACTAGTCAACTTCACCATATCCCTATTGTGTCTATAGTGTAAGATGATGTTCTTCTTGTTAGGACATTGGTTCACATAGTGCCCAAATCCTTTGCACTTGTGACACTTGACATCTCTAACTCTGAAAGATTGTACATGCCCCTTTCTTTTGTCTGCTTGGACACCTTTGTTCTCTTGATACTTAGGCTTGAAGGCCTCTTCTCTTAGTTAAACCTTTGGTGCCACCACCACATCCTTCTTAGGCCAAGTGGTGGAGGGTTTGGTTGATGAAGTTCCATAGTTAGATGAACTATAGGGCTTTTCCATAAGAGCTCCTCCTTTGGTTCAATTGTTTCTCCACCTTTATGGCTATGTTTACCACCTATTGTAATTGAGAGAATTGGCAAACTTCAACTTTATCCATTATCTCTCTATTCAACAAACAAAGACATCTAGCCATAGTGGTCAATTCTTCTTCCTCAATGTTGACCCTCATCATGGCTATCTTCATTTCCTTGTAGTCCTCATCTACACTCTTAAAACCTTGGTGTAGAGTTTGAAGCTTTTGGTAGAGTTCCCTTTGTAATAATTTGGAACAAATCAACGTCTCATGACAACCTTTAGCCCTTGTCATGTAGCTATATCTTCTTCTACCGCTCTCTTCCTCTTGTTCACTAGTTGCTCCCACCCAGTTAAGGCATAATCCGAACATTCAACAATGGCCAATTTAACCTATTTTACCTCTGGATAATTATAGCAATCAAACACATTTTCCACTTTTCTCTCCCAAGTAAGGTAAGCTTCCGAATCATTACCTCCTTTGAATAGTGGAATGGTTAGCTTAATTGATCCCAAGCTAACATCCCTTCTCCTTTTCGTCTTCCACACCTTGTCCCCAATGGTCCTCTTCTCCATTGCAAGCCTCATCAAGTTGATCTTGGAATACCCTTCCTCTTGGGTGGCCTCCCTTTCCTCTATCCCTCTCAGGAACTTTATTTCTCATTGCTTGAGCCGGAGGTGTTTCAATGCCATTCATTCTTTTTTCCACCCTTTCCATCCTTGAACTAAGATCTCCCATACTTTGTGTCAATTGTTGAAACATTTCTCTAGTAGAAAGATCATTGTCCTCTCCCATGTTGGAGGCATAGGATGAAGTAAAACCTCTTCTTGTCATGATTGCACCTACAAAATAAACACACAAAAACAGGGGAAATATATATCTTCATTATTCTCTATTATATCACACTAGAAATGTCTTTTTCTCACTCTAATGTGTTAACCCCCTTTTGCATTTTTCCACTCTTTAACTCTTCTTCAAGTTCTTAATGCAAAATCCAAGAGTATACAACAACTCAACAAATTCAATCAAACCAAACATCAAAACTCAAAGCATGAAGTTATATTTTCCAACAATTTTGGAATCAACGAGTTAAGAATTTCAAGGAATATGGTCAATGAACACAAGGCAAATTATCAAACACTTCGAATTCAAGGAAAATGGATGAAAGGAAATTTGTCGAATGCCTTGAGGTCAAAGAGTTGTAATCCAAATTTTGAATCAAAATCAATATGATCAAGAGTCCCAATCAACCAATTTGAGTAGATAAGTATTCAATTCACTTCAATAGATCATAAAACAATCTCTACCTATCAATTTCATCAACTTTGCACATAGAATTCACTTCACAAATGCAAGATTAAGAATGATTTCAAGATTTTCTTCACTCTTTTTCTTGGGTAGAATTTTACAAATTTTCATATTTATAGATCTTTGATCTCTCTTTTTTTTGTATTTTTGTTTTTGTAGAGTTGGTAGAAGAAGTAGAAACACCAAACAAATTGAATTGGCCTTGATTTTTGGTCCTGGACACAATTTCACAATTCACGAAGGATCACAAGAAGAAGATCTATGATTAACATAAAGGAACAAACACAAAATCGCATAAGATCATGAGATTTCGAAGAAGAAAACATGATCTTAATCCTTACACAAAGAAAGCAAGTTAAGATAGGAAAACCACTTGATGAAAACCTGGCTTTGATACCAAAATATGATGTCATCACAAATTGAAGTTTCTCATTGTCTTGGCAAAACTCATGAACAATCACATAGAGATTCAAATCCCAAGAATCAATAATATATTCAAGCTAGTATCATTGACCACAATGTCTTCCAATATGATGTAATGATTTGAATTTGTTCAATTCAATCCAATTACCCTAGCCAAGCATTGAATACTCGAGAGTTAGACTAAGAAACCTAGAAGAGCTATTAGAAGAACACTCAAGAAAGTTAAGTTTGATCTAAAAGGATTCACTAAAATTTCAAAAATTTGTCTTCAAAATAAAAATAAGGAACTATTTATAGTTCACTGGTAAGATGCCCTTATTGAGACCTAAAATAGGTCAAAGGACCATAAAGACCATCCTAAACAAATCAAATGACCAAAAGATGTCAAGAAAAAATTTAAAAATATTGACAAAATAGGGACCGAAGGGATTCGGAGCTGGTTGGAATTGATCAAGAACTAGATGATGGTCTGAATGGCAACTGGCAATTCTAGTAGCCATCTGAGGCCAGTTGGGTACTGTAGATCGCCGGATGGTGCTCTGTCACCCCATCTAATGCTTTCTCGTGCCATCTCCGCCACACTTATTTTCCACTAAGCCAACTTCGTTCCAAGCCTTTCTAAGTCTCCTAACTTGATCCCAAGGGCTTGTTCTTCACTTGTATGCTTTCCATCATCTTCTATGATGTCTTCTAACATCTATAAGTAGAACTCTTTCCTTGGTTACTGCTCTTCATCAAGTGTCTTCTTCTCAAAGTTAGCTTTAAAGTCAATCAAAGCTTCTCTTCCTTGAACATGTTGCACCAATTCTTACCTTAAATTCGAAGCTCTTGACCTCGTGATAGGGCCAGGAGGTATCCTTAGAGTAGGATCACCATCACTACTTGCTAACTCAAAACTTGTTATTAGGGCACTTTTAATCATTGAAATTTGCTGACATTTGGATGACAAATCTTTGTCCTCAGGTGTTTGATGAAATGCAAATTCCCTATTTTTTATTTATTTATTTTTTTTGAATTCTAAGTGTTTATCATTTGTCTTGTGTTGATTGACCTCACTATTTGAAATTCTTAACTCTTTGGTTCTTATTTGTTGATCATAATTGACTATTTGATTAGGTTGTGTGGACACTTGTCATTCTTATGCTTCAGTTGTTACATTGCCCAATTTGAGTTGATTAAGAACCTCAAGAAGAGTTTAAAGGGGTTTATGGCTGAAAACAAAATTATGATTCCATTCTCAATTGGGGAATTTGAAGATAAAGTGTTGTTTGATATGATACCTTTGGCGGAAAGGTATTTATTGTTTTGAAATCCATGGATATTTCAAAGAGGAGCTACACTTGACAGCATCAACAGAAAATAAGTCTTCAAGATGAGGAGTACAAGGGTAGATCTTATCTGATTGTCACCTCAAGTCATCCAAAGGGAACAAATGGGATTCAAAAGAAAAATGGAAGAGTTCTACTGAAAAAAGGACTTACATGGAAGAAAAAGATTGACTCCAATTGTGAGGAAAGAAGAAAAAGAGAGAAAAGAGAAATTAGTGCATGAGAGGGAAAAAGAATTTGAGAGAAAAGAAAATGAGAGGAAAAATTAAATTGGGATTGAAAAAGAAAAGAGTGCCATTGAGGGAAACGATTTAAGTGAAGAAAAAAAAGAGCTTATTTGCAAATTAAAGAGAGAATAAGAGTGCTTTGGTGAGGACATACAAAGAGCCTTTGATTTGTACACCCACTTCTAACACTAAAAATTCATTTTCTAGTGTTGTTGTGCCTAATGTTAGGAATTTGAAGGCCTACTCATGGAATAGGAAGGCAAGGACAATATGGTACTGAGTGACATGTTAAAGTGGTATACTCTCATCTCTACACATGGTGATAAAATGTTGAAATTTGAGCATGAAAGAATAATTTCTTTGGTAAAGTATGACTTTGTCTCTTATGATTTATCTTAACAATGTGTTCTTGTTGATTCTTTGGAGCCTAAAGATTTCTTGAATAGTGGAAATAACTTGTACATCTCTAAGAGCTTTTTGAATGAGATGTTAGATATTGGTCTTATTAGGGAATCTTATGACAAAGTTCACACTTGTGATATTGTGCTTAATGTTGGAAGACAAGTTGAATATAATGAACTCTATGAGCATGTTGATTCTTTGCTAGGAAGAGATAATTTGTTTATACTTATGAATTCTATGTATAACTTGTCAACCATTGATCTGCATAGAAAGAGCTTAGAGTTATATTCTCATGAATTGAATAGCTTGAAGTGCTTGAATGAGAGAATCTTTTGAACCTATTTGATAGGGATCAAGGAGCTACCTTAACTTTGAAGAACTCATGGAATCCACCAAGTGGAGATATTGGAAGATTCAAGTCACTTGGCATGAAGTATGGAGTTCTACTCTTCAAGTTCAAGCTTAAATATGGAGATTCAAGAAGGAAATCAAAGAATGAATTGAAGAATTACAAGATGAAGAAGTTAGTTCATGCCTATAAAGACTTGTACTTCAAGTATAAGAATGATGCCTTGAAGATGAAAGTAGCAATGTTGGCATTGATGCAAATCAATGGAGGATCAACTTGAAGATGATGCCATGTTAAATGAACTTAAGCTTGTAGATGAAGACCAAATTGAAGAGACATTTGGGAAGATGAAGGGATTAGAAATGTGGCTAAAAGTATCAAGTTCAAGTCCCAAAAGAGTACAAATTGAAGGCAAGACAAAGCATGGAACAAAAGATGAAAGAAGAAGAAGCAAAGCAAGAACACAGGGCATCTAGCGCCTGATTAGTCCCATCCAGTGCCGGCTCAGTGTTTGGCTACCATTCCAGTAGCTATACGGCCAATCATCCAATGCTGCAATAGTTTGAGCGGGCACCGGATCAGTCTTAACTACACACTCGAATGCCATGATATCCCGAATTTGACTAACTTTCCTTCCTTCTTTTCGGTCATTGACCTCTTGTATGACTTATTTAGGGCTTTTATTAGGGTTTCTCACTACTTATACCACATATACCCCCTTATATGTAATAGTAGAACTTAACTCTTGACAAACAACTTCCTTTTGGGATTTTTTAATCCAAAACAAGATCAAAACTTGGTCTTTGAGAGTGTTCTTAGAATTTCCTCCTAGGGTTCTTAGTCACCTCAGCTTGGGCATTTAATTACTTGGGTGAGGTATTGAATAGTCTCTACAAATCAAGAGGATGGTTATTGTGGAATCTTCTACAAAGATCTTCCTAATCTCCCACACAAAGCTTAGATGAGTCCTTTTCGTTGCACTTTGATCGATTTCTTGTTTGTGTGAAAACTAATCTTCAACCTTCAAGGAATCACATCATATTTTGGTATCAAAGTTTAGGCTATCATCAACGTGTTTGACTATCTTACTTGCTTTCTTTATTGTTAAGTGCTAAGATCATATTTGCTTCCCTGAAAATCTTATGGACTTATATGTGTTTTGTAGTTTTGTTCCTTTACAAATATCCTAGTATCTTCTTGTGATCTTTTGTGTTTGTTGAGTTGTTCATCCAAAAAAAAAAAAAAAAAAGAGTTCTTGTTCTTGAAAATTCAGAAAAAAAAAAAAAAGGGATAGAAGGAAAGAGAAGAGCAA
>JAOXNR010014387.1:0-29355 GCA_028571225.1 Parsonsia alboflavescens
CCGTACACACCCCCCCCCCCCCCCCCCAAAAAAAAAAAATCTTCCCCTTTGATATCGAAACTCAGGCATGGAAAAATACGGATAGACTTCAAACTCCCCACCATGGACAAATACAACGAAACAACTGATCCAGTTCAACATTTAATGCTATGCTTCAATTTTATCACCCAAATGAAGTACTCCTATGTTGGGTCTTCTTCACCACATTGATTGGCAGAGCCTTAGAATGGTACATGGCCCTCCCAATTGCATCTACTAGCTCATTTAATCAATTAGGGGATGCCTTCATGAGCAATTTCACTGGAAGCAATTAACATTCCATGTCTCAGTCCTATCTCTTGACATTTTGGTAGAGAAAGGAAGAAACCTTGATTGTGTATTGGATCAGATTCAATCAAGAAGCATTGAAAGTGAAAGATTGTCTATAACCAATATATGTCAATGCATTTTGCTACGGCTTAAAACCCGAGAAGCATTTTGAAAGGCTTATCGTAAATTGGCCAAAAACAAGCAATGATCTCCTACAACAAGTTGGCACTTGGATCCGAATGGAGGATTCGGAGCATAACAAAAGGACGATCCGGTAGGCCGAATTGGGAGAGAAAACCAAACCCAAACAAGACAAAAGGGGAAACAAGAAACAAAGATATGGACAATTCAAAAATTAGGGTAACAGGCAACAGAATTACGAGAATGACTCATGATACCTTTCGAAGACCACATATCTAGAAATGAAATCCACTCCACAATCGGATCATCATCTCACACCAGCATCTACTCTTGTAAAGCCATCTCAAGAAACAACAAGAAATCTAGGAAGACAGGCTCAGGGAAGCCCTAGGGAAAATCAAAACCAATTCTAAGGACCTTGATCTAATCCAAATTATACTCCCTTGAATGCTCCTAGGTTAATGATAGTCCAGACGGTTTGAAAGTGTCAAAATCCTAACTCTTTGAAAGCCATGACCATCCTTATGGAAAAAAGGATTCAAGACCGATATTGCATCTTCCACCAAGACATTGGGCACAATATGGATGATTGCCACCCGTTGAAGAGAGATATTGTAAACGTAATCCAGAGAGGGTTGCCAACTCAATTCATCAGCATCGTCAACACACCCTAACAAGAACGATCCCAACCAAGAGTCATAGACTTGATATCCGTTGTTAGCTTTGAGTTCTCGGCTTCACTAGGAAAAAGCTAAGGTTGCCTCTGCCTCTGTGATAAATGATGCCATTCCTCTGGTAGTATCCATGATGATCACAGGTTCCCTAGTGATGTGGATACTCATAGATATGCGAAGCTCCTTAAATATCTTGTAATATGATGCATTCCAAAAAATGGATGTCAAAGATTCTATCATCAAGTCAAACTATATCCTGTTGGTTGGCTTTTCCGGGGAAACAACTTATGCATTGGGGACTGCAGATCAGGAAGTTCAATGGGGACCTGAGACAAAACCAGTAAAGTAAATGTGTGAATTCATAGTTGTGGATTCTCCATCCGTATACAACAGCATATGGGGAACACTAAGGCTGAATGTGTTGAAGGCACAAGTCAATACCTTCTTAAATTCAGTCATCATACCCTAACCTTCCTAAATTCGGTCATCATACCCCATGAAGGCTCACAGTTCATTTTGAAAGGGGATATTAAAACCGCTCACACATGCAACAAAGAAGCAATCTCAAAAGCAACCCTAGAACAGAAAAATAAAGAAATAGAAGTCCAGGAAGACGAAAAAGATTGGATTGAATCAGCAGTTGAATTAGAAGAGTATCAGATACATGCTTGTCATTTGGAACTCAAAGTTACTATTGGAAAGGCATTACCCATCCAGACAAAACATGAGTTGCTGAATCTTCTATCCAGATTTTAGAATGTTCTTGCATGGTTAACAAATGAGATGTGACTCATCTGTAGAAAATTTGTAGAACACCATTTGGGAGTGTCGGACACATATCTACCCGTGATCCAAGCAAAGCGCTTCCATAGCCCAGAAAAGAAAGAAGCAATCAATGCAGAAGTTGCTTACCTGCCGTCTGCTGATATTATCAAGAGAGTCCAATTCCCAACCTTTCTTTCTAATTCGGTGGTAGTCCTGAAACCGGATGGCTCATGGAGAATCTGCATCGACTTCACCTCACTCAACAATGATATCTTGAAGAAACCATTCCCAATTCCCATAATTGACTAGATGGTTGATGCACTAGCCAGATTTTCATACCTCTACTTTCTTTTGCACATAAGGGTTACCACCAAATTCATATGGTAGAAGAGGACGAAGAGAAAACAGCATTTGTGACTCCACAAGGCTTGCTCTGCTACAAAAGGATGCCATTTGGCTTGAAGAATGCCGGGGCCGATTTCTAGGACATGATCAACAAAATGTTCTCCTTCCGGCTTGGGTGCAACATAGAAGCATATGTAGATGATTTGCTTGTAAAATCTGCTACCCAACATGGATTCTTCATAGATTTAGAAAAACTTTCAAGACGATGATACAACATGGTCTAAAGTTGAATCCCAGGAAGTGTTCATTTGGAGTAGAAGCCGGAAGTTCCTAGGTTATATGGTATCATGAAGAGGAATCGAAGCAAACCCTTCAAAGATCCAAGCCTTGTTAAACATGAAAGCTCCCACATCTATCAAAACAGTCCAAAGGCTCATTAGGCGTATTGCAGCAGTGAAGATTCCTATCAAAGGTCGGAGAAGAGCCACTACCATTCTACTAGGTAATCCGCAACCCAAAAAGTTTCAATTGGACTTAGGAATATGATTCAACCTTCCTAAAACTCATGGAATACCCAGGTTCTCCCCCAATCCTTGTTTCCCCTGTTCAAGGAGAAACATCATACGGATATTTATTCACATCACCGAATGCCGTGAGTCTCGTTTTATGCACCTTTTGGGGTTCAAGTATAAAACTGGTTTACTATGTCAGTCATGTCCTCTAAGGACCCGAAAGTTGATATTTCACATTGGAGAAACACACATTGGCTTTATTTTTCACTTCTTGCAAGTTAAAACACTATTTCCAAGCTCATTTTATTCAATTGCTAACAAATGCTCCAATTAGGCACACACTCCACAAGCCTGATATGGCTGGGAAGGCTTATGAAGTGGGCAATCGAGCTTTCCGAATTCAATATCAAGCATATGAGTAGGAAGGAATAAAAGGTCAGGTTTTTTTGGATTTTGTTCTGGAATGTATAGTTCCAAGATCCGAACTAAATCCTAAACTTAATTTCGAAATCAACCTTCATCAAGATTGTTGGATTTACATGTTAACGAATCTGTAGAAGGGGCTAGATTTATTTTGATAAGGCCAGAAGGTACTAGATTTGCTTATGCATTAAAATACAACTTCTCGATAAGCAATAATGATTCTAAGTACAAAGCTTTCCTAGTAGGATTAAAGGTTGCGGAAAACTTCCGTGTCCAGCATCTTATTGCCAAGACAGATTCTCAATAGTTATCAGGACATGTTAACAGCGAGTACAATACATGAGAAGAAAACATGCAAAGGTATTTGACCAAAACACAAAAATTCTTCAGCAAATTCAAATATATCAATTTGGAGCATGTTTCAAGCAATTATAACTCATAAGCGGATTTTCTCTCCAAGGTGAAATAAGGAACCCCATTACAGGGAACCTGGATTGAGCCTTCATAAAAGAAGAGCATTGATGTTTCGGAAGTCATGAGCACCGAAACAAAAGTACCTTGGATGACTCCCATCTTCCAATAGATATCTGACGGAACACTCCCACAAGATCTGGTTGAAGCTAAAAAAGTCAAAACTTCTTCTTCTAGATATGTCATTGTCGATGGAAAACTTCTTAGAAGAGCATTTTCATGGCCTTTACTCAAGTGTGTAACGCCGGAGGATGGATATTACATCCTGCGAGAGGTATATGAAGGCATTTGGGGAGCCCATACCTGATTGAGTTCCTTATCCTGCAAAGTCATGAGAACCGGATATTTTTGCCAACCATTGAAGAAGACAAAACAACCTTCGATAGAGCTTGTTGAAAATGTCAAATTCCCGACAATAAACACCATCTTCCCAAAACTGAACTACACTCTCTCAGCAACCCGATATCATTTCACTAAAGGGGAATGGATCTTCTAGGACCTTTTCCCAAAACATATGGCAGGAGAGAGTTTTTGGTAGTTGCGGTGGATTGCTTCACAAGATGGATTGAACCACAGGCATTAGAGCCCATCACATGCCAAAATGCTAAAGATTTCTTTTGGGAAGAAGTCATTGTTCTTTTTGGGATTCCCTAAATCTTGATCACTGACAACTGGAAACTAAGCAAAAGAATTCCAAGACTTCTGCACCAAACACAAGATTGATCACCGCTTCTCATCTGTGGGCCACCTGGAAACCAATGGGCTTGTAGAAGTGTTAAATTGTATTATACTCCAAGGTTTGAAGAAGAGGCCTGATTCGACAAAAGGAAAGTGGGCAAATGAATTGCCGAATGTTCTTTAGTCATATTGAACAACCCTAAATGCTAGGACCAAAGAATCACCGTTTAATTTAGGTTTGGGAATAGATGCCATGATCCTAGCGGAAATTGGAAGTTCATCTCCTTGCATTGATTTATTCAATGATGAATGGAACGACCAAAAATTAGCCAAAAATCTGAATCTTTTGGAAATAACAAGAAACCAAGTTGCTATTCAAGAAATGGTGTATAAAAGAAAACTGGAAAGTTATTACAATAGGAAAGTGCCAAAACAACACCTCAAAGTGGGTGATCTAGTTCTCCGGAAGAATAAAGTTAGCCGGCAAGAACCCAACCAGAAATTAGATCCCACTTGGGAAGGACCGTCCCTCAGGGCCAAAGACAACCGGAATGAAAGTCATACTTTGAAAGATATGGAAGGCATTGACATAGCTAGAACTTGGAATGCAATGAATTTGAGAAAGTTTTTTGTACTTAGAATTTTAAACTTCTCAATTTGCTTATACAATTTGGCATTCATTATAACAAACTAAAAGAAGGGAGGATTATTAAAACAAAATAAATACAAAAAATAACAACAAGTGTAAAGAGGAAGAGAACAACATACCTAGAATTGTGTAAAGAATTCCGCTTCACATCATCAAGACACATGGTAGTACATGGGCTTGTTTGACAGGTGGCATCACATGCCGGTAGACTTCTACAGCTTTGGTGCTACTGAACATCAAGTCATTTTCCTAGATATTCCAATCCGGGACATATATCGCCCCCCAGTTTTACCTACTCACCGGATCCAGAACTTCAACTTAAGCCTTCTTACCTTCCTACCTTTTCTTCTTCAGCCTTTCCTCTTCCATTTGATCCCATTGCCTTTTCAAAGTGCTATCTCTAGCACTGGGGATCTGTAACCCATCCACACCGGGACTCTCCGGCAAACTGGACTTCCGGGAGGGTTTAGGAGGCATCTATCTTTTGTCAGCAATAGGAACTTGTTTTGGCTTCTAAGGAGTAGCCTTTGTTTTTGTATAATTGCTCCTAGCCTTCTTTGTCGGATCTTCCTTTTCAATAAATTGTACCGGAACATAAAATAAGCCATACATACCCGTTTCAAAGCTATAAGACTTGTCCTTTGGGACCACTCTTACAATCTGGTAAGCAAGAATCTTGTCCGGAACCACCTTTTTTAGCTTATTAACTTTAGCCTGCTGGGTAGCCAACCCCAAACAAAAAGCTCTTTCTGTATCATGAAATAAAAAAATTAGTTGCAATCCTTGACATTTAGCAAAATAACCAAACCAAACATAAGCATACAGATGAACACAAACTTAATTCAACAATATTAAATTGAGTTCAGTCATTGATACCATCGAACGTTAACCAATCCGAACTCCAGGTCTCCTCACCTTCACCTCAAAACTGAACAGCGAAATTTTCCTCATTTCAGCATCATAACCATTTGGTTGAGTGGGCATCTTATTTTTCGCAGACTTCAAATAACACCAAGGAAATAATATATCCTTGAAGCTAGAATTCTTGACGTAAAAAAACTCTGTCTTCCACTCATGAATAGAATTGGGACACTTTATTAGTCTAGGAGCATCCCTTCATCGGATTGTGTAAAAGAAACCGCTTCCTTCTGGAGTTTCTTGTATTTGGGCTACAGAGAAAACTTCCCTCCACAATTCTATGCTAAGTGTGGCACCATAAACCTTGGCAAACAAAATTAGAGCTATGGTGCCCCGAACAAAATTTGGACTGAGTTACCCTAATTGAACCCTAAAAAACCTAAGGATATCTACAAACAATGGGTGAAGTGGAAACCTAAAACCTACTTTAAATTAGGCAATAAAATAGGTAACACAGCCGAGAGGAGGTAGATGAATCCTATTTTCCACTTTTGGAACTGTAATCTCAAACTCCTCAGGAACCCCAAAATCCTGCTTCAATTGGTCCTCCTTACTGAAGTGCAAACTAGGGGTGCAAATGAGTTGAGCTCGAATCAAGTCGAGCTACAATTGTGCTGGAACCACTTCCAATTAGGGTCGAAGTTCACGAGGTGGATTGCAAGCCAGAATTTAATATTTATATAATATATTTTATATAATTTTATTTAAATTATATATATTTTTTAATAATAAATATATTTTAAAATAATCACTTATATATAAAAATTATATTAAAAAACTTTTTTTAAAAAATGATGCCCCATCGAGCTGAGCTCAATCTACAAAATTTCAGCTTAATGAACTCGAGCTCGATTTTGTTGATCAAGCTCAGCTCGGCTCGATTGCACCTCCAGTATTAACCACTTCTTGGAATTGTGGTGTTACGGGACTAACTCCCTCATCACAACCTAACACCGAAGTATGTTTTGTGTGATCACTCATGATTTGGCCTAATTTTAATTGCAATTCAAAACAAAAAAAAAAAGGTCAAAAAAGGAAAAGGAATCCATTCCTGGAATAATGATAGTCTAAAACTGATAAAAAAAAAATTCATCAGAAAAACTACTTAAATAAAACCCTAAAAAAATAATGAAAGTAATTGCTAAAAGAAACCTTAACAAAAAAATAGAAGAAAGCCCAAAGCTCCATGAAAATGATCCCGGATGGCCCAAAACTGTCTTAGGCCATAGCAAAGTAATGGGTTTTTCCCGTTGGGCAGTTTCCAGTCGTCTTGTCAAATTTCAGCCCATTCCGAGACAGTAGGTTTGGCTCGCATCCCGAGGTAGAAGGTCCACATTAGTCCAGATTAGGCCCGTTTTCCCTGCAGGTGCTTGGACTTGTGTGGACTCCCTGGCGTTGGCTTGACTGGTGTAGAATGCTGATCCAAACCGTCCTGTTCATCTTGGATGATGTCCTCATCAAATAGTCACCTCCCCTATTCCATACCTAACACTATGCGATGGAACACCAGGACCAGTTATATCCATCACTTCACCCAACCTAGTTGAAGTAGTAAGACCAACCCTGGATCCGGAACCCTGCCCTACAGAAACCTTTGCCCTAGGCTCAACATTATATTGGTTGACAACTATGGCAGAGCTTTCACCAACCTTAGCATTCAGATCATCAATCAACCTCCTAATCCCCACACCAACCTCCCTCAAAACATACCCATCCAAAATAGTATTTGAGTTAGACATCTTCTCAACACAAACACTTTGAACAAAAAAAAAAAAAACAAGAAAGGATAAACATTAGTACCAGAAACCATTTGAAATCAGTTTGACAAAGATCATGAAAATAAACTTCAAAAGTTGGAAACTTTTCCCAAAACTTGTCACCTAAATGCACAAAAAACAATTCTTTAAGAACAAAGACAAAAGCCTAATCAATGAAAACAAAAACGCAAATGAAAATCACTCCTTCATTGATGCCCTGCTGCAAAATCAAAGCACCCACTACAGCCAAAGAACAAGAACTAAGAAAAGAGAAATTTTGAAATTTTGAAAAGGGTAAAACGAAAAAAGAAAGGACAAAAAAGGGTTTTAAGAGGAAAAAGATGCATTGTTTAACTTGGTGGAAATTCTCAAAAAAACCCAAAATTCAATCGGGTATTTTACTGTATATCCAAATTGGCACGAACACCCAATTTGAGAAAAAAGAACTGCTGACCAAATGGAAAAGAGCCATTTTCCCTCATTCAATCGAATGCCACCAAATTCAATAGGAATTCCAATGGGTTTCTTGCAACCCATTCACCCGAGCTTCCCAAAGCCTTCATTCAAACATCCGGAAACCCGATCGGTGTTCATTCCGCCTTAGCCCTCTCACAACCCAGTTTTTTCAAGCTCGCCGATGCAGTGAAAAGTGTTTACCGCTAGCTCACCGATGCCGTGGAAGAAGAAAAAGCTAGACCGCTGCAAAAAAGAAAAAGTTAGACCAACTACATGTAAGTCCCCTTTGTGTTATTTAAAATTTTTTTTGTATCTCCATGATTTTATGCAAATGGTTGTGCTGTTGGCGTCATTTCCATCTTTTTCTTGTTTTTTGCTTTTGAACTAGAAATTTTAACTGTCATCTTGTTGTATTTTGTTTCGGTTAGTACTGGAAATATTTAACTAACATCTTTTTTAAATTTTGTGGATAATAATTGAGTGTGTTAAGGCTGTTTGGAGGCATATTTGTGGGATAAATGATTCAGGAAGGTTGGCATTAGACTTTTTGGGTTGAAACTATGGAAGGTTGGGATAATCACTTTGAAGGTCGGGATAATCTATTGAAGGTCAAGATAATATATGGAAGGTCAACCATTATTATTTCATTATTATTATTATGATAAATTTTTAAATATGGAAGTTCAAGATAATCTATAGAAGGACGGGATAGTACATGGAAGGTTAGGATGATATAGGGAAGGTCGACCATTCTTATTTCTTTATTATTATTATTATAAAACTTTAAATAGTCACTGAAGGAAGGGATAATCTATAAAAGGACAGGATAATATATGGAAGGTCAGTATAACATATGGAAGGTCAGTCATTCTTATTTCTTTATTATTATTATAAAATTTTATATAGTCACTGAAGGTTGGGATAATTTGTAGAAGGTTCAGATAATTTATGGAAAGTCGGTTTAACATATGGAAGTCGGCCATTATTATTTCATTATTATTATTATTATAAAAATTTTAATATCACAGAAGGTCGGGATAATATATGGAAGGTCGGAGTATTATTATTAATAAATTATTATTATTATAAAATTTTAAATTAAAATAAAAATTTATATTATTAAACTTGAAATTAAATAAAAATTAATTTCATTAAAGTTTAAAGTAACTAAAAATTGTTATCATTATTTTAAGTTAAATATAAATTATTATTATTTTTTGTCAAATTCTAAATGAAATAAATTGTAACTTAAATAAAAGTTATTATGAAAATAATTAAAAATTATTATTATTAAACTATCCTGTACTTTACAATGATTTATTATTATTCTTATCACTGTACTGTCAGTGTATAATTGAATTTAATCATTCAATGTACTTTAATACTTAATATTTTATAATGTTTGTTCTGATTTGTTTTATTTTTTTATTAATAAAAATACATTGTACCTTTTATGAAGAAAGTAAAATAATAATATTATAATGATTATAGATATTTCTATAAAATATTATGTTTAGGATTTAAATAATTCTTTTTCATGCAATAACAATTTTTTTGGAGTCTATTTTATTTATTGCATTTAGTTTAATTTAACGAAAATCTAGCTGATTAATTAATTATTTATTTATATTTGGAAAGATATAGACCCTGATAGAGGGAGATGGTCATACAAGCATAGTCGTATTATTCCTCCCCGTAGGACTATGAGTGCTCACTGCAAGTATTCGTGGATAGCAGAAGTCATTGACTTGGTCAGACTCCACGGGGTAGAGGAGCGATTCAGGAGTGGTCCATTCGGACACATGTTGGAGCTACCCCTATATGTCGGGCATTTTTCCTCTTGTGCTGCATTTCATGTGGTTAGATAGGAGGTTCACTTCCTCGATGGTCACCCTAATGAGATGTGGTTCCACATCGGAGGTAGACTACATCTATTAGGGCCTCAGGAATATGCCCTGATCACCGAACTTCGATTTGGCCCAGTGGATGCGAAGATTATAGGGCGGCAGTTGTTGAGTGACTCCGCACATGATATTTGGGCCCGATCCACTGACACAGGCCCTTGCCATGTTTAGCGCAAATGATGTTGGATCGTTGGAGCAAGATGATGTCCTTAGGCTTGCTTATGGCATCATCGTCGGATACTGGATCTTGACACGTGAGTCCTCTATAGTCATTACATATTACGTGTGGTCCATCCTCAAGGAATTGTCAACGGCTGAGGTATTTCCCTAGGGCACCATGGGATGGAGCATGACACAACATTGCCTCCAGCACGCCGTTGATGACGGGTCTGAGGTGACGAAGAGGCATTTATAGGGCAATGCCTAGGTGATATTGGTATGACTTCAAATCTACCATTTTTGTAAATTCTTAGAAATTATATTCACCTTTTGGTCCTTTATTGAGGTTTTTTCTTCATCACCATACATTGAGCTAGATGAGCAGGAGCTACAAATGCCTTATTGGACTGAATTTTACGACCTCCCCGTATATTCCACCTGTTTGTCGGGGGGCTCCAAAGCTTAGCTCATTCTAGCAGGTCGTCTAACAGCAGCCACCCCCCTGTGCGATTATAGAGGTTGGTCTAATGATTATTGAATTAGTAAATTGTAAAGTAAATAGAGATGATTTATTGTGTCTAATGTTTTTTATCTGTTTTATTTTTAGTCACCTGCCCGGAGAATTGGGGATGTCGAGATCCCAACAGACAAGGAGGAGCATTCCGAGGAGTGACTTCCATCCCCCGTGAGATCGGAGGGTCATGGGGTGGAGGAGGACTGCCACTAGGTATGTATCTCTTCATGTTTGTTAAAATCAAGCATTCTATTCAATATGTATATTTATTTTAAATTATGTTTAAAATGATAGGATGCTCCTGAGAGCGTTGAGAGGCCTAGTTGTCCTACTCCTACCGGGCACGACATGATGGTCCAGCTCAGGACTCTATTGGTAGAGTTTGAGTAGTGGGTCCATGCTCGAATTGGCCCGCTTTGTGGAGCTGCATTAGTGGGTGAGTGGACAGTCGGCAGGAGCAGGTGGCCCTGGCTCAATGCATGGCTATCCTTCATCGACTGTATGACCTAGAGCATCAATAGAGCCAGGAGCAGCAGGGTGGTTAGAGATCTCCACATTCACATCAGGTTAGTATATGCTGTACAATTTGAATTAGTTAGCTATTGGCATGATTCTAATCTTATTGATTTTCCTTGAAACTAGCAGGAGCAATTGAAGGCGTCGGGGCTTGATGTAGATCCGCCGGCTTCGTCTGTGGTCGACTCTACCCCCTAGATTAGTTCTATGCTAGTAATACTTCTATCTTAGTAATAGATAATATTTAGGTAAATTTTCATAATTACGTAAATATAGCTAAATTGAAATGGGTATTCTAATTTTTTCTATTTGGGTATATTTATGTAATTTTTTCAATTTGGGTATATTTAAGTAATTTTTTCAATTTGGGTATATTCCATGAATGACAAAAAAAATTAGAATACCCATTTCAATATGGGTATATTTACGTAATTGGCAAAATTTACCTAAATATTATCTATTACAAAGGTAGAACTATTTTTTTATGCCTAACAGCTGGAGGATGATGTCCATGAGAGGGAGGTGGTAGATCCACCTGCTCAAGTCGAGGTCCGGACTACTGACTAGGTTAGTTTAAACATCTTTCTGTTTTTGAATATTTCATACGTGAACCTATTTTCGTAGTTAGTTAATTTATTTTAAATAACAGGCGGAGAGGGATGCCAGTAAGAGGGAGAATTCACCCGCTCAACCTAGTTTTGTTATACCCGATCCTGTTGTTCAAATGAGACACGACATGCTTAGCCGAGTTAATTAGTATTTTTTTAATTTCATACTTATGTCTTGTTCAGGTGTGATTAAAATTTAATGTTTTTAAGTTCTAATAATTTGAATTAACGTTATGTCAGGAGGGAGGACGTGTTGTTCGGACCAAGGTCTGGGTAGCAAGCCTCATGTCACCTTTCATGGATCCCTCTCACCATATACATTCTGGGCCTCCAAAAAGACGCCCGGAACGTCTATGAAAGGGAGAGAGGCGGGTTTGGTAGGAGTGTCATGGGAGGGCTCTGTGGTATTTCTAGTGGACACTACCGATACTCGGAGTTGGTTGGATATTTTTTGCTCTTTGGGGGAATCAGAGAGGTATTTATATAAGTCCGTTAATTCAATAAAGCTTTTGTTCTATAATTATGTTACTGTGTCTTTTTTACTATGTTAGAGTTATTAATTATATTTTTCTAACAATTTTGATTTTTATGTCTTAGCCGCTCAATGGGGGGAATCCTCTCCTTCGACAGGACCTTTTTGAGGACAATTCGAAATTGCACACAGGAGCTGGAGGACCCTCATGTCGATTAGTTCATTAGAGGGCTCTAACTGGCAGCCAAAGGGCAGCTGGCTGATTTCCCTATGGCCCAAAGGTTGCCATTGCCCCACCTTATCTCCATGTCTCTACCGCTTTCATCAATGCTAGAGCTGCCGAGAAGCTTGAGATGTTCGAGTTCGATGATGGTTCCCTCGGCTGGGAGAAGGGAGGTGGAGATGATAATGAGGTTGCCTGGTGGTAGGCTGATGAGGTAATGAATATAGTTATTATTTAAGTGTTTATTTTAAATTACATTTTATCCCGAACGTAATTTATTTTTTTTCGATGTATTTGTAGGTCTTGATGCCATGTTGCCACAAGAATCACTGGGTAATTCTATGAATCTCACCGAAGGGGCTGGCATCGGCGAAGGGCAGATTATATGATCCGAGGCCAGTGCAAACTAAAGTGGTGAAGGCGTCTAGGCTATTGATACTGGAGCCTGTTTGAATGATGTTGCCACACCTTTTACGACAGGTCGGGTATTATTCTACCTTGGGAGTTGCTACTGATCCACCTCCCAGGATCGGATATGAGTTCATGGGCACTGGAGCCATCCCGGTTCAGCCAGATTCGACTAGCTGTGTGGCCTACGTTGCACATTACATGGTACAACTGTTAAGGGTGGATGTTTGGATGATGACAGCATTAGACGACATTCTAGATGCACCCTAGCGCCTCAGGGACAAGATGGCTTTGATCACATTGAGTATAGGAGGACCATGTAGATGTCCTAGTGATTTTTTAGTTTATATCATGTATATATTTTGCACAGCATGTAAATAATGTAAATGAAAATGAAATTATATTAGTTATTTATTTATATTAAATAAAATAATATGGAAAAAACTACAAAGTCATGATTCATATAAAAAAAAATTCTCCAAGTCATGAATCATAGGAATATGAAAATAATTTAAAAGTCATGAAAATAGGACAGTGATAGAGACATGACTCGGTTTCTCGTTTGACAGTGACAGTGCAAAAAATAGCTACCTAAAGAACTGGGGAGGTGAGAAAAGAGTTTGGAAATGGAAAAAAAAATTTTTGGCTGTTCGAAATGGTGGAAGTTCGGGATTGTAGTCCTAAGGTTGTTATAATTAGTTGAAGGTCAGTATTATCTTCCGAAGGTGGATGAAAAGACTTGGAGAACCTGACCTATGAAAAGTCTTTCATTGACTTCAAAATATAGTACCGACCTTCCACAAATTATACTGACTTTCCACCTACAATCCCGACCTTCGGAAAGAAAAGAGAACCTTTGACCAAATGGAAAAGACCTATTTGGCCTCATTCAGTCGACCTTCCCTAAATTCGATAGGAATTCCTATAGGTTTCTTGGAACTCATTCAAACAACCTTCGATAGGAATTCCAATAGGTTCTTCTGACAAAAAGGAAACCCAATCATTGTTAATTACTCGTTATTCGTTCTTCTCACAATGGGGAAACCCAATCGTTCACAAAAATTGTTTCAACCCATTTTTTTCAAGCTCGCCGGAAATTGTTTCAACTGTCTCACAACCCATTTTTTTCAAATTCAGTGGTGCAGTGGAAGAAGAAGAATCTAGACCGCTGCAAAAAAGAAAAAGTTAGACCATCACCTCATCGGCTACAGGTGAGTCCCCTTTGTGACATTTTAAATTTTTTTTTAATCTCCATGACTATGCAATGGTTGTGCTGTGATTGTTCTCCTTTGCGTCATTTCTCTCATCTTCTTGTTTTTTGCTATTGAATTGGAAATTTTAACTGTTATATTGTTGTTTTTTACTTCGGTTTGTACTAGAAATTATAACTGTCATCTTTTTTGAATTTTGTTGATAATAATTGAGGAATGTTAAGCCTATTTGGAGGCATAGTTGTGGGATAAACGAGCCGGGAAGGTTGGCAAACTGTGGAAGGTCAGGATAATCTATAGAAGGTCGGGATAATCTATAGAAGGTTGGGATAGTCTATGGAAGGTCTGTATAGTATATGAAAGGTCAGCCATTATTATTATTATTATTTTAAATATCACCGAAGGTTGGGATAATCTATAGAATGTCAGGATAATCTATAGACGGTCGGGATAGTCAATGGAAGGTCAGCTCATTATTATTAATAAATTATTATTATTATAAAATTTTAAATTAAATTAAAAATTTATATTATTAAACTTGAAATTAAATAAAAAATAATTTTATTAAATTTTAAATTAAAAATTGCTATTATTATTTTAAGTTAAATATAAATTATTATTATTATAATTCTAAATGAAATAATTTGTAACTTAAATAAAAAATATTATTATTATTATGAAAATAATTAAAAATTATTAGTATTAAACTATCACTATACTTTACAATGTATTTTTATTATTATACAATGTAGTTTATATGTCAGTGTATAATTGAATTTATTTATTGACTTAGTCAGGCTCCCCGGGGTAGAGGAACTATTCAGGAGGGGTCCTTTCAAAGCCTTCCACAATAGGCTATTCTGGTCACGCGGTGTGTGACCCTCATCAAGTATTAGAATGCCAGGGATCAAGTCCGCATCATTTAAATCATGAAACGGGATATTGACTTTCCATCTCATTAGCTTGCCAGCCCAGGTATGGAGCACGGTAATAGGAGTTATAATTAGAGGATGGTAGGTTGGAAGCACTTTCCTGGATGTCATGAGGGCAACTATAGTCAGGAAGCTTTTGCTCGTGCCGAGCAATATGCTCCTGGTATGGGGAAAAGTTTAGTGATTATTGTTTTTCTCGTGGCGTTCATGAAAGTGCTTCCAAGTCCCTTCTCTAGGCCCCCCTAGTCAAGAGTAAGGTTTATAGGCCTTCTAAGTTAGAGGTCTTCTCCACTGTCCCTTCTTTAGGCCCCGCTGGTATTTTTGAAATCAATGGTTAGAGGCGGCTAGAAAGAGGCGACATTGTTGCTGCTGGAAAGGGTGAGCACCCTTGTAGTCGGCATGTTGGACCCATAGTCCTCATTTGCATACCCTGTTCCTAGACATTGCTTATTTTTGGGGCTTTCCCATTGCCCAGCTTGTCCCAAATTCTATTCGAGTCGTAGTTGCATTCGTAGTGCTCTTTAGGAGCTTCTATAGAGTTGGCATCTCCTCAGCGCCAAAGAACACCTCCTTAGGGTACCTTCAATTTAACCCTAGGTATAAGCTTGTAGGTCTTTTCGTGCCCAATGTAGTACCTGCAAAGAGGACTCCTCTGAGTTCCTTTGGGAATGGAAAGGCTCCGGCAACCTCAGAGCTGGGGCCTAAGTTCAATGGTTGAGTAATCGAGTAGGTCACAGACTCTTTGAAAATTCAAAGGGAATGCTTCCCTGGCCACCCACACTGATGAAGAGATCGCTCGGTGGGTCCTTGACCTGGCGATGGAGTCCTCGGACTCTTTTTGTTGCCATTGGTTCAGCTTCAACCTATATGGTGGAGTACTCTAGAGCAATATCAGGTATTGGACACCCCCCAATCCTTTTGGGAAGGGTCCTAATATGTCGAGACCCTAGATGTCAAATGGTACTGATGCATTGATGGATTGAAACCTTGTTGGTAGCACATGTGATTTGTTTCCGTAAAACTGGCGGCTTATGCATTTCCTTATGATCTTCTCAATGTCTTAAACCATTGAAGGTCAATAATATCCGGTCCTTAGTATTTTCTTTGGCTCGATTTTTGCTCCTATGTGTGATCCACATATTCTACTATGCACCGCTTCCATGAATACCATCCTTCTCACTTGCTTAGTCATTTTAGGAATGGCCATGCGTATGACCTTCTGTACACCTCGTCATCTAATATTAGAATGTCGCAAGGTGCCCACTTCCGCATTTGGCGAGTTTGTTCAAGATCTTGTGGGAGGTCGCTGTCTTTGAGGAATTTGTAGATTGGATATCTCCAGTCTGCCTGATCTTCTACAACCAAGTTCTGCTCTTGGTTTATGCTAGGAGAGTATAATTGTTCCACTAACAATTCTGCTTTTGTCTCGGTAGACTTTAGATAATGCGTTTACCTCTGCATTTTGCTCTCTAGGTATTTGCTCGATGAGGAAATGCTCAAGTTTCGACACTATATCCCTTACTCTTTTGAAATATTTGATCATGTTCTCCTCTCTACATTTGTATTCCCAAATGACCTGGTTGGCTATGACTTGTGAATCAGTTTTGATGTGCGATTTTTACACTTTTAGAGCTCTTATAAGTCCTAGACCTGCTAAGAGAGCTTTATATTCGGATTCATTATTCCAAGTTGGGAAGTTGTATTTCACAGAGTAAGGGATTCTCACTCTTAGGGGCTGATCAATACAATTTCTGCACCTAAATTTTCCTTTCTTTGGAGCCATCTGTGTACATGGTCCAAATATTATCTTCACAAGCACTTGTGAGCTCTAGTGGAGCTATTGGGCATTCTTCTACAAAGCCTGAGAGAGCTTGAGCTTTGATTGCTTTCTGTGGCTGAAATTCAATTTGATATCTTGGGAGCTCGAGAGACTACTTCATTATCCTGCCCGATAGCTCGGGCTTCGCCAAAGCTTGTTTTTGTGGTAAATTAGTTAACACTCTAATCGGGTAAGCTTCAAATTATGGCTCTAGCTTCCTTGAGGTAATAATAATGAGGTACAAAAAAATTTCGAGATCTAAATATGTAAATTCAGGACCTTTGAGCAATCGGCTTACATAATAAATGGGAAATTGCAAACTTGACCATTCTACTAGCAACACCGAGCTGACTGCCTTGTTTGTTGAAGTTAGGTACATCAAAATTTCCTCTCCCTACATCAGAAAGACAAGCTGTGGGGGCTTTTGTAGGAAGTCTTTTAACTTGCCAAAGCTTCTTGACAATCTTGAGTCCCCTGAAAGCTTTTCGGCTTCTTTATGACATCGTAACACTTTTCTCCTTCATCAACCATTTTGCTAATGAAGCGCCCCAATGTCTCCATCTTTCCTGTCAGACTTTGGACCTCTTAAATGTTACTATGAGGTTCCATGTCTAAGAGCACTTTTATTTTATCGAGGTTGGCATCAATGCCCTGTTCTAATATCATGAAGCCCAGGAATTTTCCTATCGAGACTCCAAAGGTACACTTCTTAAGGTTGAGCTTCATATGGGCAGCTTTCAATGTCTATAAAGTCTCCCTAATATCTCCATTGAAGTCCTCAGAGGTCTTGGACTTGATCACGATGTCTTCCACATAGACTTCAATGTTCCTTCCCAGTAGGTTCTTGAATACCTTGTGCATAGCTCGCTACAACTCTGCCCCTGCATTTTTTAGGCCGAATGGCATTTTGGTGCAGCACTAGGTCCCGACCTCGGTGATGAATGAGATCTTTTCCATGTCCTCTATTGCCATTGGAATAAAGGTGGTAGCCCTTGTAGGCGTCTAGAAAACACGGCCGTTGATAGCGGGCTATTGAGTCTACCATCTGATAGATGCTAGGGATTTTGTTGGAGTAATTCTTGTAGTATTTGTTTAGAGTGGTGAAATGCACACACATCCTGAACATCCCTTGTTTGTCGACACAACCACTACTTGGAAACCCATCCTTTATACACTACCCCATTTAAAATTCCAATGTTGAGAAAAGCTTGGACTTCTCGGGCTATGACACATACTGCTCAGGAGCAAAGGTTATTTTCTTTTGTTTCACTGGTTTGATCCCTAGTTTTAGCCCGACCTTGTGCTTTGCAATTTTTCGATCTACCCAATTGAGGTCGGTGGGTCACCAGGCTAAAACCTTCATGTATTCTTGTAAGGAATCAATGAACTTTAGATTTAATTTTGGAAATCGAAAGCTCGCCAACCTTAATCCCTTTCTCAGGGAATTCTGGATTGAGGAAGATCTCTTCTCTCTACTGGCTGCTTGAATTACGAATTCACCATTCTCCTTCAGGAGGTCAATGAAATCTTTTTGCTTGAGCTTTACCAAGCTATTCGTATTCCCTTCTACAAGGTAACATTCTGCAGCAAGCTGTCTGTCTCCTTCGAGGATGACCCAGGCTCCTCCAACCTGGATCTTCATGCAATAGTTCAGCAAAGAGATCTCTGCTTTCGGGACCATGACCCCCCTTCTGCCCTGGATTGCGTTATCGGTTTCGGGAGTATCGACCACCAACCAATCCATGACCTCAGTGACTGCTCTACCATTTACGTAGACTGCAGTTTTATATGTTTCGTAGAATTCCATTACGGGTCATGCTACCATTGAAGCTGGTCAAGGTGTTGTCTGACCTTATCAGCAAGCTCCTGTCTATCCCCATTTGATCAAATGCCTTTTTGTATAAGCCATTCACTACACTACTGGTGTCAACCGATATTTTGTGTATAAGTAAATTCCCAATCAGGAATGACACTGTTAGGGGTTTTGAATCTTCCAGTCGAGCTCGCTTTGACCTCCTCTCTATGGCATTTATCTCTCTAACAGGAGGTCTCAAATTATGTGCATCTACTGGGGGCGGATTTGCGAGGCCTATGTTCCTTGCCAAGAACTCTTGCAAGTGGCCCTCCTTTACCAACCTCTCAATCTCACTCTTGTGGTCAAAGCAGTCCTCCTTGGGATGGCCATGGTCCTTGTGGTAGTGGAAAAATTTGGCCGGGTCTCTCTTGGAAAAGGAAGTTTTGAGAGGTCTCGACTGTTTCAGGAGACCTTTCTTTTCCATGACCAGTAATATTTCTACTAATGAGGTCGTGAGGGGAGTAGCCACCAAGTCTAAAATGGTTTTTCTCTTCTTATTTGAGGACCCTTCTTTTGAGTGAGATTTCTTTCTGTCACTTTTTGAGGTCTGAGGGCATTTTAGAGCCCCTTTGTTGTCTTTCTCAGTGTTGAGGCAAAACTAGGAATCTTCTTCTGGACTGCCGTCTCTCGAACCTTTATCAATTTCTCTAGGGGAGATTGTAGATCCTTTATGTTTTTTCTGGGTCTTCTGCCAGTTTGAGGGCTACATACCCCTCTTGCAACCCTTGCTTGAAGGCAATGATGTAGATGGCATTATTCTTTTGATCGATCTGTACTGCCTCGTCATTGAAGTGACTATAGTAGCTTCTCATGCACTCACCAAACTTCTGTCTAATGTTGAACAGATCATTGATTTCTTGTTCACATCTCGTGCTGCTCCGAATGTTTTTCAGGAACAACTCCTTCAATCAAGTCTAGCTTTAGATACTTGCTGCTGGACTGCCTTTAAACCAAGATTGTGCCTTCTTGGTCAGCGTGGACTGGAAGGCTCAGCATTTGACATGGTCAAGGTACTAAAACATCTCCATATAGGACACATGCTCATCTATGTGTTGTAGTGGTGCTTTAAATCCTGGTGGCATTCGAGCAGTTCTGATGCTATGGACAAATGGTGAGGGCTCTGATAGGTCCACCCTGCTCTGTACCTCTCGGTTCCCATTCTTTCTTGATTGGCTGGGAGAGTCGCTCTCCTTAGTGGAGTCAGGGCTACCCCTCGAGCGTTGCTGCCTGTCTTTTCTATCAGGTCTCGTCGAGCAGGTATGCTTTCCCCAAGAGGCTTTCTCAACAAGCTTTCCTACTTTTCAGGACCAGTCTCTTGTCGCTAAGCTTGCGATATGCCGACTCGGTTGAGCTTGTCTCGTTGGTCATAACCTCTTCTAAGATGGTACAGGAGTACGCCTTGTCGACATATAATCTTATCTGCCGGGGATTCTCTCTAGGGCAACCACCATTAGTTCTAAGAGGTCCATTGGAACAGACACCTGACTTCTCCTTGATCTTTGTGGTCTGGGATTATTGCCATTGTTGGCCTGGTCAAGATGCCTTTGTTCAGGCCTCTCTTGCTTAGGTGGTGGGCTCATCTAGACCCTCCGAGATAACCCAGACCTTGTTGGTCTTGGCTATTCTTGTTGATTGGCCGGCGTCAGATTATTGTTAACATCCTCCATTGGGGGCAAGCCTTCTGACATTACTTCCTCGATGCGTAATTGCTTTCTGTCTGGTGGCCTACCCCGGCGTGATGGCTGAACAATCCTTGGTTGTGATTGATTCATCACGATTCTTGTTTATTTTTGTGTAAGGAAGAAAGCTAGGCTTTTAGAATGTGTCCCTTCCCGTAGATCGAGCCAGAAGTGATGGAGCTTGGAAGTTGCCTCTGGGTCATCCCGAACCGCAATGGCGTCTGTGATCACAACCTGTGAAGTCAAGGAATCAGAGTGGGCTGTGATGGAGCTTGAAAGTAGCCTCCGGGTCACCCCGAACTACAATAGCGTTTGTGATCATAACCTGAGAAGGAAAAAAGTAGGTCACAAGGGGAAGAGCTTCGATGCCTAAATCAGTAGTCTGAGAGTGTAATCTTGTGTAATTAACTCCAAGAACATTGTCCTTGTTTACAGACTGATTATCATTTGATTCTATATTAAAAACGAAGCAAGTTTCCTCCTTGAATAGGGCTCTTCTATTATGTGACAGTAGGCAATTAGGATAATTATGAGATCATATCAGATCCTGCGAATTGCACCTAGAATCGTAGCGTTTCCCTCGATATAGATATCTTGCCATTCACATTTATGGTCGAGAGCTACGAGCTGGCTGATGACCTTTAGATCAACTTCACGACATGCTCATAGACGTCGAAGGTCTTGACTGTCTCTTCTGGGCGGTCATGCCAAGTGACCTTCAGGCTCATGGGGGGTGTTAGGATTCGCGCATAGTTGGTCATGGCATGAAGAAGTATGAGACGGGTTGGAAGGTCGATAAGACCTCTACTTAGGTCATTTAGAAGGTCGATGACCTTGGAGGTCGGTGGTAGTAGGTCGCTGCGTACCTTTCCTCGTTGACTTCGTGAGTCTGACTTTTAGGTATTGAGGTTGGGGCTTCAAGCCCATTTGGGTTGACTTTTTCGAGTTGTGCCTGTTTAGGTTAACTTCTCTGGGTCATACCCGTTTCTCCCATCACTCTCAATAATAATAGGAGCATTTATTGAAAGTAACCCATATGAATTTTTTTCTTTCTTCTTTAACTTGATAATGACTAACTTGAAGTCTAAACATGGCAGAGATGAGATGGCGTGGCTACTAGAGTCTAATGGTAAATTTTCATTACGTTCAAGCTTGAAAATTATATTTGGAGATATGTTTGTTACAAGTATATTTGGAGAGCAACGATTCCTTTAAAATTTTCTTCATTTGGATGGCTTTTTATTGAAAGTGATTTTGCCACTCGAAGAAAAGCTGCAACGCATAGGATTGCATATGGTATTTCGCTGTAGATGTGGCCAAGGTACTAACTCTTTATATCATGTGTTCTTCGACTGCATCATAGCTAAACATCTCAGGTGGCACTTTCTCTTTGATTGGTGGCCTTCAGTTGCTACAGGATGTCTCTTTTGACTGCCTTCTCCATTGGTGGTCAAAGAAAGAAGGCAACTGTTTGCTTGTTTTATCCTTGGTCATTTTGTGGTTTCATTGGCGAGCTCAATGTTCCTATCTTTATGATGGGGTTTCTCTCTTGTTTGGAAAGTTGTAGTTTCAAATTAGTACAGAGTATAGTGATATTTGCAAGGTGAAAGGTTTGTTCCTTCCTTCTTCTCCAAAAACTTGCTCGGTGATTCGATGGAATGGTTCTCCAAACCAATTCATTCTTTATGCGGATGGCGCTTCAAGGTGGAATTTGGGTGATGGGAGAAACGTGTAAGACTTGGACAAGTTAACGTAAATGGGCAGGAATTGAACAGAAGTCAACCCTAATGGGCCGAAGGCCCTAACCTTCAATACCTGGAAGTCAGACTCATCGAGGATGGGTGGGGAGTGACGTGCTTCCACTGACCTCCAAGGTCACCAACCTCCTAAATGAGCTTGAGAGAGGAACCGCAGGACCTGGACCCATGACCTGGTCACTCCCAACTCGTCTCATACATCTTCCATGTCACGACTAGATGTTTGTGACTCCTGACAACTCCCATGAGCCTACTACCACTCGGAGCGAACTCCCAGAAGAGATAGCTGAGACCTTCAATATCCACAGGTAGGTCTCGAAGCTTGTCCAAAAGTCGATTAGTGAGCTCGTAGCTCTTGTTAGAGACTTGAATGGCAAGACAGCATAACCCAGGGAAACTCCATGATTTCAGGAGTAGTTGGCGGGATTCCACAGTCCCACAACTATCCTAACTACTCCCTATCACGTAATTGCAAAGCCTAAATTAAGAAGGTAAATGATCTCTCTTATAAACAATCTAATTCGACACAGTCTACGGACAAGTTCACAAAAAAAGACACATTACACGAGAGACAGTTTATCTGAGAACTGATTACTCCTAATTACTATCGGAATATTGACTTAGGCACTAGAGCTCTTCCCCGGGCATAGCGCACCTCCGGTGAGTAATCTCTTTTTTCTTCTTAGGTTGACATCATCATACTTTTGGGGTGACTTGGTGTTCATATTTTGAGCCCCATCACTTCTGGCACCGTCTGTAGGAAATCCGAACAAAAAAGGCTTAACCTTTTTCCCCTACACAAAAACAAATAAAAAAGCCTGATAAATCAATCACAGCCTACACTCGTTCAACCACCATGCTAAGGCAGACCGCCCTGCAGAACGCAACAGTGCCAGAAAAGCTACCATCGGCCCAGGCTGTCGACAATACTGATCTGTTGCCTGTTACTCATCAGGATCAACAGCGGCAACACAATTAGGCCTATCCTAAAGTCTCCTGGCAAATCCTCGATTTGTGCAAGAAGGGTCCGGGTAGGGACATCTTGATCCTATTGCCATCAGCAATAATCCCAGGCCACAGAGATCTAGGAGATCATAGATGTCAGTTCTAGCGGATCTCTTGGAATGATTGGTGGTAGCCTTAGAAAGGGTATCCAATAGACAAGATTATATATCCAGTGGGAGCACTCTGAAGCCTTCTCACAGGCTAGCCAACCTCCACAATTAGAAGAAAGGAACGACCTTCGACCTAATGAAGCAGGTTGGGAAACAAGTCGAGAGCAAGAAAGCTCCCAAAGGACAAGAGCACAACCCGTGGCCAACCTCAGGGAAACCTTAATCGATAGGAGAGGTTACGACCTTAGGGATAGGCTCAATAGAGCAATGATGTTGAGGAGTTAGAGACAGGATCCTACTGAGAAGGGGAGCTCGCTACAAACTTCTCTTGGAGTAAGGATACCACCTCGACAAAGCCTGATCGAAATGACAGGCGATAACGCTCGAACGGGTATTCCCCAATCTACTGAGGAGAGCAACTCCTGCGGAGCAATGAGGATCTTACCGAGCCTTCGACGTTTGTTAGTAGCATTCACACCACTCGGATGCGATCAGGATTCAAAGCCCCACAGTTGGAGGCGGAATAAGGTACATTGGACAACAACACATTGATGAGTATGTCTCTTACATGGAGATATTCGAGTACCCCGACCATGTCAAGTGCCGAGCTTTCTGGTCAACACTGACCAAAAAGGCCCAGTCCTGGTTCATGGGCATCCCTGAAGCAAGCATCTCGAGCTGGACACAGCTTAAAGAGTTCTTTCTGAGAAACTATCAAAGCAGCACGAGGTGCGAAAAGGATATCAACGACCTCTTTGCCACCAAACAGACTGTCTAGCAAGCACCCGAAGCTATTGCAGTCACTTCAACAACGAGGCAGACGAGATCAAGCAGAAAAATGAAGCTATCCACATCACTGCCTTCAAACAGGGTTTGCATGGGGGTACGTAGTCCTCATGCTGGCTGAGGAGCCAGTAAAAACTATGAAAGAGTTTCAAACACTCTTGGAAAAGTTGATCAAGGCTGAGGAAACAGCGGTCCGGAGGAAGATCCTTGGTTTCATCTCAACTATCGAGAAAGATAACAAAGGGCATCCAAAGAGCCCGGAAAAATCAAAGAGGGATAGGAAAAACCCTCAATCAAAAGGGGAAACCTCAGACAAGAGGATGAAGACCATCTCCAACCTCGTGACCACTCCACTCAAAGCGTCACGAGTAGAGATCCTGGTGGTAATGGAGAAAAGGGGACTCCTAAAGCCTTCTAGGCCTCTTAGGAGTCCTGTGGCCAAAAGAAACCCAGCCAAGTTCTATCACTACCTCAAAGACCATGGCCATCTTATCGAAGATTGCTTAGATCTCAAGCAGGAGATTGAAAGGCTAGTGAAAGAAGGTCATCTGCAAGAGTTCCTAGCTAGAAATGCATGAGAAGTTGATCCGCCACTAGCAGCCCCACAAAATCAGCAACCTCTTGTATGAGAGATAAATGCTATTGAAAGGAGGTTGAAATGAGCTTAGGTGGAAGACTTAAATTCTCTCATAGTGTCTCTCCAGAACGGAGATTCATTAGTTGACAAGATTTTGGTAGGCACTGGCAGCGCTGTGAATGTCTTATACTGGAAGGCCTTTGACCAGATGGGCATAAATAAGAGCTTACTGATTAGGTTAGACACAGCTCTAACCAGCTTCAATGGCAGTGTGACCTATGCTATAATCCGAGTCCGAACGACAGTTCATGCAAATGACAAAAAGGTCATTGAAATCATGGACTGGACGGTGGTCGACGCCCCTGGAACCTACAATGCCATCCTAGGCAGAAGGGGGTCATGGACCTGAAAGTAGAAATTTCTCTACTCAATTACAGCATGAAAATCCAAGTTGGAAACACCTGGATCATCCTGGAGGGGGACAGACAACTTGCTACAGAGTGTTAAATTTCTAAAGGTAATGAGGAATGCATTGTCCTCCCGAAAGTGGATGACCATCTTCGAGTTTAGGCAGCTAGTGGAGGAGAGAAAGTATTCCTCAACCTGAAATTCCCTGAGAAAGGGATCAAAATTGGAGATTCATTGCCTCCCAAGGTGAAAGGGAAACTCGTTGATTCCCTTCAAGAATATCTGAAGCTAATGAAACAGAAGAAAAGGACCTAAGCCCTTGAGCTCAATGAGGTCTAAGCTCTTCTCGATGTAGGGATTCTAAAAGAAGTGGTATACACCAAATGGTTGGCTAACCCAGTTGTAGTCCCAAAGAAAGAAGGGACATAGAGGATGTGTGTGGACTTCACCACACTTAACAAATTTTACCAGAAAGACTCCTATCCACTTCTGAGCATAGATTAGATGGTGGATTCTACAGGTAGGTACCAATGGTTATGCTTTCTGGACACTTACAAGGGATACTACCAAATTCCGATGGCTATTGAAGACATGGAAAAGACCTCGTTCATCACAGAGGCCTGGATATAATGCCACACCAAAATGCCATTCAACTTAAGGAATGGAGGGGTAGAATTCTCGCGAGCTATGCATAAGGTGTTCAAAAACTAGCTCGAGAGAAGCATAGATGTCTACTTGGATGACATAGTGATCAAGTCTAGGACCTCCAAAGATTTCATCGATGATATCAGGCAAACTTTCTAGACCCTGAAGGCTGCCCACATGAAGCTCAACCCAAAAAAATAAACATTCAGAGTCTCAGCAAGTAAATTTCTGGGCTTCTTGATCTCTGAAAGAGGCATTAATACTAATCCAGACAAGATAAAAGCTCTGTTGGACATGGAACCCCCAGAAACATCAAGGAGGTTCAGAGTCTAGCGTGGAAGATAGGGGCACTGGGATGCTTCATCAGCAAAATGGCAGACAAAGGAGAAAAGTTTTACGATGTCATAAAGAAGTAGAAGGACTTCCTGTGGACTGAGGACTGTCAAGCGGCTTCATCAAGCTGAAGGAGTTCCTGGGGCAACCCCCTTAACTTGTCTCTCTGAGGTCAGGAGAGGAAATCTTGATGTACCTCACTGCAACAGAGAAAGCAGTTAGCCCAGTGCTGTTGGTAGAAAGGTTAGGACAATAGTTCCGTGTTTATTATGTTAGTAGATTACTCAGAGGTCCAGAAACTAGATACTTGGACCCTGAAAAGTTCTTGTACCTTATTATCATTACCTCGACGATAGTAAAGCCATATTTTGAAGCCTACCCTATAAGAGTTTTAATGAATCTACCACTGAAACAAGTACTAGCTAAGCCCGAGCTATCAGGTAGAACAATGAAGTGATCCCTCGAGCTCTCGGGATATCAAATTCAATTTGAGCCAA
Source organism: Parsonsia alboflavescens (assembly GCA_028571225.1). NCBI lineage: Eukaryota > Viridiplantae > Streptophyta > Magnoliopsida > Gentianales > Apocynaceae > Parsonsia > Parsonsia alboflavescens. The sequence continues at coordinate 26,517 of JAOXNR010014387.1, forward strand.
GGAAGACTATTAAAGCTCAAACACTCGACTTCGTAGAAGAATGCACAAGGGCTCCACTAGAGCTCCCAAGCACCTATGAAAGCAACGTTTGGACAATGTATACAGATGGTTGAACGGAGAAGGAAAATTCAGGTGCTGGAATAGAACTGATCAACCTGGAGGGAGTGAGAATTCCTTACTCTATGAAGTACAACTTCCCAACCTCGAATAACAAATCTGAATATGAAGCTCTCTTAGCAAGCCTAAGACTCATAAGAGCTCTCAAAGTGTAGAAATTGCACATTAAAACAGATTCACATGTGGTAGCCAGCCAGGTCACTGGAGAATACGAAGCCAGAGAGGACAACATGATCAAATATCTCAAACAAGTAAGAGATATCACCTCTAAGCTTGAGCACTTTCTTATAAAGTAGATACCCAGAGAGCTAAATGCAAAAGCAGATACATTGTCCAAAGTCTATTGAGAGATAGCTGGAACTAATGCAGAGCTACTGGTAGAGCAATTGTACTCTTCGAGCATAAACCAGGATAAGAGCTTTGTTATAGAGGATCAGGCAGACTAGAGATATCCAATCTACAGATTCCTCAAGCATGCTGACCTGCCGCAAGACCCAAAAGAAGGTCACCAAGTGCGAAGATGGGCACCTCACTACATCTTAATAGGAGATGACGAGGTGTACAAGAGGTCATACACTTAACCATTTCTCAACTATGTAAGCCAAGGAGAGGGACAATATGTCATTGAGGAGGTACATAGCGGAATATATGGATCACACATAGGAGCAAAGACTGTAGCCAAGAAGATACTAAGAATAGGGTATTACTAGCCCTCTATGGTTTCAGACATTGAGAAAAACATATAGAAATTCATGACCTACCAATTGTACAGGAACAAACCGCATGTGAGACCAACAAGGTAAAATCCATCAATCAATTAGTACCGTTTGATTTCTGGGGCATTGACATACTAGGACCCTTCCCAAAAATAGTGGGGGCGTCTTCAGTTTCTGAGTGGTAACCATTGTATCACCAAAAGTTTGGTCCTTCGTCTGGAGAAAAATTGTATGCAGGTTCATTATACCTCGAGCTACAATATCAGACAATGATAGACAGTTCACTGGCAACCCATTCAAGACATTCCATGAAAACCTGAACATTGAGCAGAGGTTGACCTCTATAGCTCATCCCTCTAGCTAATAGGCTCACAGAGGTCACCAATAGAACCATTAAGGAAGGACTCAAGAACAGGCTCACCGAAGTCGAGAAAGAAGGTCATAAAACTGCTTGGCCTGATGAAATTCCAAGCATTCTGTGGGCATATAGAACAATGCCTAGGAAAGCTACTGGAGCAACCCCATTCAACATATGCTTTGGTGCAGAAGCAGTGATGCTGATTGAGGTTGGTATGAAGTCTTTAAGACTGACTGAATATAATTAAGTCTTAAACGAGGGGGGAGAGAAGGGTAAACCTCAACCTCCTCGAAGAGGTCAGAAACAAAGCAATGGAAGCAGACAGGACCTACAAAAAGCAGGTGTCAAATTTTTTCAATGAAAGAGTGAAAACAAGACATTTCACAGTTGGAGAAATGGTCCTCAAAAGGTCAGACATTGTCAAACAAGGTCAACTGACCAAGCTGTAAGAAAGCCGGGAAGGATCTTACATAGTCCAAGAAGTCCATAAAGGAGGGAGCTATAAGCTCGCTGATCTCGAATTAAGACAACTCCCGTGGCCTTGGAACATTTGCCACTTAAAGAAGTTTTGTGCCTAAAGTTAACTAGGACATTGCGAACCTTGAGAAGTTGGTTAAAAATACCTCACCGAGCATCATGGCGACCTCAACAACTCAATGGCAACCTTAATAACCCAGGTTGAATAAAGCACAAGTTAAAGCTAAGTGCTTTAAGCTTATGTGGATGTTACGCCTATGTTGGCTCCTTTGGGGCCAAAACAGTTCAAATGCATCAAGCAATTATCGAAAGACTTCGAATGTAAAGGCAAGTCATTGAAGGAAAAAAAAAATTGTAATAGAAAAGACAGAAGACGACAAACAGGACACTGTGAATAGGCAGAAATAATAAAAAGTCAAGTGTAGAAAGTAATAAGCTATTACAAGATTAAGTCCAGAACTACTTCTGGGAACGTTGCACAAGTGGCACATGGTCATCATCCTCCTCCTCTTCTGGAATAGTGATGGGCTCAGAATTGCTTTGGGGAAACCCTTCTCCACCAGTTGCCTCGGCTCCAGTAGTACCAGAAGGGTCTGCAAAGCAGAAGGAAGGTGGTTAGATCAAAAAGCGACATTGGAAATGAATGAAGTATCTTGGAAATGGGGCGAGGGTAAATTTGAGCAAATTCATTCACACCACAGAACATGGGAATACCTTCAAGAGAAACCATAGCTAGGGATGTGGCATCCACAACCTCTCTCTTTCTGTAGCTTCGACCTCCAGGGCGGCCGCCACCGGCTCCTCTCTTTTCCTTTTGGGGTTTTTGTTAGTATGGCCTATTTGGGCAGGGCCTTGGTAGCTACAACCTTCCCTAGAGACATTTGATTCAGCTTCTCTCGGCGCCAAGGAAGAGAAGTGGCTGACTGTGGACAATAGGGTTGGTCTTCATCTAAAGGTGTGATTTCTTAAGATCATCAATCACATCAATATATAATGCCACCATTTGAGGCCTAATCAACCTCTCCATAGACTTCTGGAAGGCAGGAATTGTTGGGATTTATGCCAAAAAAGGCTATCATTTTCTGAGAAAAAGCGTAAAATACTATAATCTAAATAAGTAATTTTTTACATATTAGCATAACATGCAATAAGGTCCACATTGATTTAAATA